>JAMZAV010004757.1:0-47770 GCA_024449915.1 Sweltsa coloradensis | reverse complement strand
AATGATCTAAATTCCCAAAAGCCCCACTCCTAAAATACCCCCGGCAATCATTCCATTCCCTAACAGTTCCTTTCCATGAAACCATACCGACCCAGATCCGTTCTTACTACTTGACGCTGGAACTTCCATAAATGATCCCCCCTTCCCCTGAAAACCCCCTCTTGTACCTTTTGCGGATGTCCCCCCACCCCTACTTCCCCTAGCGCCCTGTACATATTGCACAACCTAACCTCCCTTCTTCTTCCCTCTAATGACTCCCACCCCAAACTCTCCAAACATTGCAGTGACACTGTCCATATACTCTCTCTACTTCCCCTTATCATCCTCTTCCCACCGCCACCGCCTAACCTTTCCCGTAACCCTTCTTGCCGCCCTACGTTGGACTTTCTCTATTTCCCCAAAACCTCCCCAAACTTATACGGATCCCATGCCGGGCCCCGCCCCTTTACTCCAGGACAGGTCTAACCACTACCTTATATGCCCGATCTTTAACCTCCCGGCTGGCCCCTTTTAGTTTTCTCATAACAAAACCCAGAGCCTATTTCCCTTCTTAACAACTTCTTGCACCTGATCCCCCCAACCCAAATCCTCTGCCAACATCACCCCTAAGTACTTAAAACGTTCCTATTTTCTCCATAACAGCCCCATTAAAGTGTATGCCTACCTACCTTAATTATTCTTCGCGAGAAACCAACCACCTTACCTATGTTCAAACCCATTTTATTTGCTATGACCCATTCCTCTATTACCCCCAGATCTGCCTGAAAACAACCTAACACCCTCAATCCCCCTTATTGCTCTATACAAAACACAATCATCTGAAAATAATCTTATTCTTGATTTTATTCCCTGCCCTATGTCATTTATAAACTAATAAACAACAAAGGTCCTAACACTGAGCCCTGCGGTACCCCCGATGTAACCCCTATACTATGTGACAAGGTACCCCCCAACCCCAACCCTCTGAGACCTACCTCTCAAGAATCTCCAACCCACCTCACCACTCCTTTCCCCCACCACATTGTTTACCTTCTCCATTAGCAAATCGTGCGAGACTTTATCAAAAGCCTTTCAAATCTAGAAAAACAGCATCTATTCCCCCCACTGTCCAAAATGTCCCCAATATCCTGAACTAATCCTACCAGTTGAGTGCGTCGTGAGCTTCAGCGGGCATAGTAGTGAAGAGGTTTTCCCACATGAGTAGAGATGTGCAAAAATGGTGACAACGAAATTCGCGAATTTTTTTAAAGTTGCAATAATCCCTTCAAATTCAGTTTGCACATGAATCTCATGAATTGTGATTGAATGTACCCAAATTTTCCCAATTCGCGAATTTTCGCGAAATTTTAGTTGATGCCGCGAACTAGTGGCGGGAAATTAGCAATTATGTCCTTGAATGCGAATTAGGTCACGAAATTTTTAAAAAAAATAAAAAATTTCAAAGTTTTGGTGGAGGGGCCCGGGTCGAAGTCGAAATTAAATTTAACATTGGCTGGTACATATGGTGGAGGTGCCGGGTCATACAACGCGATCGTGAGATCGTTTATAATCGTTTGAACGAGAGAGTAAGCTCAAAATAATTCATATCCAGGGTCAAAAGACACATAAAAAATGCATAATTTCGTAAATTTGGTGGAGGTGCCGGGTAGACGAAATTAATTCGGGTAAAAACTGTCTGAACTTTGAAAAACTGAAGGCTGAAATTGAGATTAAAATTATTAACTGATTCTGAACTTACTCTCATGAGCTTGTTTTTCTTTTAAATCATTAAAATCAATAAAATTATTCCTGAAACTTTTTTTTTTTTTTTTTTAGTTTGTGCTTGAGAAAATGTCTTTTTTGGTTAATCGCGATAAATCGCGAATTTTTATTTTTAAGGCGCGAATTTTCAAACTTTAAAAAACCATTTTTGCACATCTCTACACATGAGAAAGAGAGCTGGGCCCTAGGCCTATGTTTGCATTGTAGGCCTAGGCCTACGTGCGTCGAGTTTAGGCCTAGGCCCTAGGCCTAGACATACGTTTTTATTACGACATGTAGGCCTAATTGTGTACGTGTGTTCGTGAGCTTGAATTACAAGCTATTAAATCATTAGTATACCCTGTATGAAGTGTATCGGGGGTATTTTATGTTCCTTATCCATTACCATGTGTCATATATCATTTTACCACATCAGGCTATGCTACGAGAGCAAATAACAATTGATCCGCGCCATCCGAGTTTTTCGCAAATCCGAGGTGCCCCCGGTCTCATCCAACTCGGATAAGGGGAGATCTTACTGTAGTAACAATTTTTTTCCCCCTACTTTGTGGCAAAATTGTTTTAAAAATAATTTAAATTTACCTAAATGTTTTTGTACAGATATGCCTATAATAATAATAAAAAAAAAAAAAACAGAAGTAATTTCAATGAAAAGAACATTCTTTAAAACCAAACTTAGGCCTTGAATAAAATAACACAAAAACAAACAAGTAATTTCAACGAAAAGAGTAGACTTTAAAACCAAACTTAAAAAAAGTTTAAAACACATGTGTTTTGTTGTTTATACACACAGAATGTGAATGAACACCTTCAAATCACGGCACGCTTACTTTTTAGGAATACGCAACGGGTCCGGCTTGTAGGTCGTGCCTGAGCAATCCTTGTCCATCTCCAGATTGTAGCTGTCGATCTCTATGGCGTCGGTCTTGTTCCCAAGGTCGAGCTGTAGACGGAACTCGGCCTCGGCCAGTCTGTTCAGCTGTTCCCACGACTCCTGGCACTTCTTGTTCAGCATCGTCCTCAGAGCCTCCACCACCTCCAGTTCCTTCAAGGATAGTCGCAGAAGATTAGAGGATGTATTACAACAGGGGTGGGATTATTGAATACCTATTTAAACGCCCGTGGCTCTAAACGTTTAAGAATTTTCTAAGAAAATTAATGCCTTTGAAAAGAAATAAAATACATTTTTTCTCTTACCTATTTAGGTAAATGAACTATAACTATAAAACATGCATAAATGATTCTTTCAATGTGCATTTTGTAATAAAAGACATTTTTTTAAATATTGTATTTTATTTTGAGGTATTACGAAAACAATTAATATTTTTAAATGTTTAATATCGGCATTTAATTGTTTATAATTAAACGATTTATCCTACCATTAATAACAACTAGGGAAGTCAATAGGTCTACTCAAAAAAATGTGCAGGCCTACCCAAATATCTGTCCGCAGTGGGCCTACGCAAAGTACATTTTCTTGGCATGCCGAGCCATTTCTAACAGTGTATCAGACTAGAAATAGAAAACAGCAGAGAACCCACATGCTCGATTCCCATGCAAGGTAAAGGCTGCAATGTCCCCCACTGAAAATCAGTTCTATGACCGAGTGGGTAGACTCTAAATTACAAATTTATTTTTTATGTTTTATTTAACTGCTGCTGCAAAACTTAATAATTGTAAGAGTAATGAAATACTTTAAAGAAATTATTTCATCTTGACCAAGGAAGCAGAATGAGTAGGTAATGATTGAACTAATGATGTCTAATGATTGATTGATTGATTGATTCAGGTCTTTATTTCAAGGCAGGATTAAGGCAAGTAAAACCATATCTTCCATCCAACATTTGATGATAGCAGGTCAGAGAAAGAAGCCATTTTATACTGGATAGCAAGAAAGAAGAATGGCTGAAAAAGCCCCTCTCTGCACAGGAAAAAAAATATGGATAATGGGTATTAAAAAGTTGGAACCTAAAATAATACCCTATGAAGGTTTATTGGAACTCTTTCGGTTGGTATGGACAGTTTTTGATCAGTAAGTACTTTAGATTTAAAATATCGGACGTTAAAGGTTTTGTAGGTACTTTAGATTTAAAATAGCGACGTTAAAGGTTTTGTAGGTACACATAAAAAAAACTGTCCATACCAACCGAAAGAGTACCGGTTTATTTAGGATACTGAGGAGTGAGGACTAATCCCAAAGCTCCCTTTTGCCATAGTCAACCAGCTGCTTAGTTGAACTAGGCTAATAAGCTAACTGCTAAGCCTATTTAACAATGAAAGTGATGTTACAAGCAGTTTTCGAGTGGAGCTGCAAGAAACCGGCTGTGCATGAGTTGACAGACGAGGGGTTATTGTAATTAAAACCTAGGCCTATTGAAAAAACAAAATAGAAAATACGTACATTATTTAATTCCTCGTACGCCTCATCTTGATTAAGATCATTTCCATGGCGACCATCTCGCAGTGTGATACACTCGCTGACAACTGTCACCGGTGTATTGATGCAAGTCTCCACAGCTGCATCTGTAATTGCTTTCTCTTCCTTCAGTTTGGCAATCTCGCCCTGCACTGATTTCAGACAAGTTTCCAATATTTCACGCCATCGCGTTACTTCCGTTAACCTGAGAAAGAAGTTTGCAAGATTAAGTTTTGGAATAGTATGTAGGGCCTACCTAGCCTACCTTCATTATGACAGGCCAATAAAACATTACTAATCAATCAGGATATAGGATTTCTTATAGGACTAGTAACTAAAACAATTCCTGACGAGGAGTGGGAATCGGACCTAACTAACTAATCAGTGTCTTAGATTCCTTAAAACAATTACAATTCCTTCCAACGATGTGGGGACCGGGCGTTACACAAATAAACTACAAACCGACAGTTTAACTAAAAACTAAAAAGTAAAAATGCTTTCGGGTATTTTCACCCCTGAACTTCCCACTTACCTGTCTTGTAGACGCAAGTCATTGAAGTGTGTATCCCAACTGGATTTAAGATTGGTGTCATTGCGTAATTGTCTAGCAGTGTGGCGCATATTGAACGCATCGTTTCTGTATTTGTCACCTGTTGTCTGAAGTTCCCAGAGACGAGCCTTGTATTCCTCGAGGGGAACGTGTTCCATAGGCTTCTCAAATGTTACGATAGACTTCATCTTGATGACTTGTTATTAAGTTTTAATAATAATGAACTGTTATAGTACTTAATTTATCAAAGAATTTAGCGTAATTCAGACAATAAATTTTTGAGTGATATGGGTCAAGAATGCCTACATATTATGAAAGAAAATAGCAAAACAAAACAGATTTGGCACCCATAGCAACTAAAAATCTATGTTTACCAAACAAGTTGAGAAAAAGATAAAATCAATACCTACCTAGGCAAAATAAGAAACTTGGGATGCACAAAGACGTAATAACAATTATTGATAGTAAAAAAGGTGATTGCATTATAGATCGATAATATTGAACAATAAAAATAAAAGTTAAACATGACTGTCGCAAACTTCACAAAATGTTGTCTGTCAGAAATGATGGGAAATTATTGATTTATAAGCACACAAGATAGAAATAAAATAACAATAGTGTGGCGGTTCGCGTTAGCTATGTAGTTTTATTATGCAACAGGTTTTGGCAAAGATTTTAAGAAAATGTTCAATTCGATAATATTTTCATAATTTCATTATCCATCATCAAAATGATATATTGAATATTGATGTGTGCATCCTTACTAGAAACATCCTTGTTTAAAAATTTAGAATAACAGGGGGTGTATGCACAAACTTGTTGGATAAGCATAGTGAGAAGAGCAAAATATGTAGTAAGAACTAAAATAATTTCATTAGCCTGAAAAAAATGTTGGCTGTTTGTTTTCTCACTACCAGACAAACGGCTTCTCCGAGCTTGATTCGTAAGCATAACTATAAACATTAAAAAGCGTTCACGAAAAGGCCAAGCCTAAGCACACAGTACACACTTAGCAGCATTTAAAAAAAAAACGGCTTCAATCCTGCATTCTACTGGCTGCACTTGTTGATGCTAAATGAAAATTACTAAGAATTAACAGGAATTAGTGAACAATTGAGGGTGAACCATCAATGCTGACAGTGATGGGTAATGACTGAATGATAAATCATGTTTATGTACACTAGGCATCAGAAGGAAATCAAGGGTAATCTTTTACCGACAGACTGAAACTCACTCATAGTAAATCTCAGATTTGTTCCAAAAAGCATTTTTAAAAGACACACCAAGCTAGCACTAAATACACAAAGCTAGACAACAGCTTGCATTATTTATGTCACTTGAGGCCCTAATCGATTGCTATACCAGAAATAAGCCTGCGCTAAGGTTATGCAGTGTTTGGTGAATCCATTTATATAAACAAACCTTGTGTTAGTATTAACTACACCCTGAGCCCAGTGTTTAAAAGACCCAATAGGCCAAATGCTACGTAAACTAGTAGTGCCATGTTTCCTCACGCGTCTGTCAGATGACGTCAGCGAGTGATAGCTCTGTGAATATAGCGCACTGAGCGATGCCAGAACGAACCGAATATTCACGAGCGAGGTCGATAACGGTAGGTATCTTCCAGACCACTTGATTTACTTAGCTGATACCTAATGTACTATGCCTATCTGTACTTTGCCCAATGGTTACTATGACCCAATTCCTACTAAAATAGTATTAATTTATTCATTGTCGGTAGGCCTATTCATGAGCATTGCCAGGGCTAAAAATGTGTAATACTATTTAGTATTTACCTATATTGCCTGGGGTGGGGGACAACAAACTTGACAGGTATCACATAGACAATCACACAATTCTAGTCTACCAGCTAGGTACCAAAATCAGAATACTAATTAGTAATTAGTAATCAGTAAACTTTAAAAAAGATAACAGAAATTTCTTTTCTTTGCTCATGCCTGCAGTTTTGGCTTTGTAGGCCATCAACATCATGCATTTTCTCTTTTCAACAAAATTATAATTCCTTGGAATGATTGCAATTTGACAAAACAAATTTTAAAAAAGTTGTTAAATATATAACCCCTGTCAATAAAATTGCATTTGTCCAACCACAAGAATGTTTTACTTGCCAAACTGGACAAGTGAGTTGGCTACTTTAGAACCCTAATTGCCTCCCTCAGGATGTAGGCTATATTAGTGGTTCCCAAACCGGTGGTCCGCGGACCGGTGCCGGTCCGGTCCGCGGACTAATTGCTACTGGTCCACCAAGTGCTGTTGTATATTTGTTGTAATTTTGATAATATTTTAGAAATGTGTAAAAATTCAAAAATTTGGTTTTACACTTTATTATTTTACCTGTACTTGGGATGGAGACTTAATTATATTTTCTTAGGAGGGGACACTTTGAGGCTTGTTGCGCGGAAACCCGAGCGTAGAAACAACTACGATTGTAAACGCGCAATCCTAAGTTAAATTATTATTAGTGATACGTACATAATTATAATCAACATCACTAAAAAAGTTCAACAATCGATAATTTCTCGATTTATTTATTTATTTATTATTATATATATATTTATTTATTCGTAGTTTATTAATATTTTTTAACGATGATTTGAATGATGTTTCATGTATAGGCGGCTAGGGCTGGCCCCAGACCCTTGTAGCCGCGCCAGTCCGTGTAATTGACTTTATCATTTTGCCGGTCCGTGAGATGAAAAAGGTTGGGAACCACTGGGCTATATTAATCATCAAATCAATAAATTGATAAATAATAAATATATCAATGAAGAATAAGCACTTTCATGTATGGTATAAAAAATGTGTATTTAATATAGGCTACTAAATAACATTATAATTTAAGAGTACACATCACTTACTTTATAGTTTACTTATACTCAAAAGTTACCACTTGACAGAATTGTTAGTTTTAGTAAACTATGTTCATTAATCATTACTCATTAGACCTACAATTATTGTTTTGCACTTGAACTAGGCTTACTAGAATTACACCACATGAAGAGATCCATCATAAAGGACATTTCTGCATAGAGAAATTTATAAAATACATTTGTCATCAAAGGTGAAACGGAACAGAATTGTATTATACACTTTTACTGTTCTGATCACTGGTGTTTCTAAACTGAATTGTAAATAATTAATAATTACCCTCAAGTAGGCCTACTGCAATCGAAAACTATAGCACATGTTATAAAGAAACTAAATTAATTAGACGAGGGAGCGGAGGGACTGAGGGTTACAATTCACTCTCAAACGGCGCTTATCTTGTAAATCTGTGTGTGTGTGTGCATCAAAAAACAGCTGAATTTGGGCCCAAACAGGGTTTAACTGAAATTTTATACAGACATACGGTACGAGGTAACTGAGAACTGCCTAGAAAAATGAGCAAATCCGTTGCGATTTAAACTTACAAAAATAAAAATGTGATTTTTCAAACTATCCCAGCAGTTGTTTAAATTTGCCATTGTAAAAAGGCCAAGCCTGCGATAAAAACAATTCTGAAAGTCGCTTAAATTTTTTAAAAATCTCAAAGTGGGTGTCTTTTTTATTTGCATTTGTTGTCAATATGTCATTCTCTAAAGAGTTCATTATTCTTTTTAGATTTAAACTAGTAATTATTAATTATAATGCTGGCCATTCACGAGAAACAGTGCAATACGCAGTATATACCTACGCCGAATATAGGTATAATTAAAATCATAGACTAGACCACCTACTTTATTCTAACCGACGCCACGAATTCTAGATAGAGGTGAACGCTTACGTAGGCCTAAGCCGTGCATGTTAGCCCAGAGCATGGCTCTGCTAAATCGTAAAATATAAGGAAAGAGACGAAGTCCATCTCGCAAACATCAGCTGATAAGTATAAAGAAGTATATTACTCCCCAAAAAGATGCGACCTCTCCCCCTTCCAAGATGACCTCCTTGACGACGGAGACCATGACAACACGATCGATGCCAAAGACAATGACAACCACGACAAGAGAGCCCCCTTTTCTTTCACCTACCCGTGGCTGGTTCTGACCAGCATAGGATTCTCCTCCCTATATTCCTAAGGCTAGAGTGGTGCATTATTTTATAAACCTAACGGTTGACGCGCCCTCAAATCAGATAAAACTAAAAACCATTTCCTCTGTTTGCCTATAGGCCTAAATTGTCTTAATTTTTCATATGCCTACATTGACGCTGGAGGCAGTATCTATACTAAGTCTAGGGGTCGTACACTAGCTGGCCGTTCCATTTAGCCTGGGGTGTATCTGTTGAACAAGGGTCTGTGACCACAAATGTTTGTGCAATGATTATACTAGGAAAACGCCAAAGTCGTTGTTAGACGAGTGAGCGAGCCATGTGTTGAGTACCTGGGTACATCCCATTTCCTCCCCTATACCTAAGGCTGGATCTAGCTCGGCATGGGGAATGATACCGGGTACTCAACACATGGCTCACTCACTCTTCTAACAATGACTTTGGCGTTTCCTAGTAGTATCGGTACACACTCAGATTGAAAAACTTTGTACACTACGTTTTACAGTTGACATCAATTTTAAATGTTGTTTGGAACAGTTACATAAACATGAAAGGAGAAATTATAAATAGTACAGTGACCTAATTAATATTTTTGATGCTTTTAAAATTATATGTACAATATGGTAAATTAATTTTTAGAATTAAATTATGTCATTGTGAAAACCATGCCACCATACAAATTGATGTATAAAATATGTAAGATAAATTTTAACAGAATTAAAATGTGTTGTTGCAATTTTGGTTGTCAGTAGGGCTGTGCAAATTAGTAAAAAAAATGCCTCCCCGGGTACCAGTCGATCTTACGGTCGGGTACCCGAAATTACAAATTTTAAGATTTGTTACGATTACAAAAAAAAATGAAGTTAGTCAATTATCTACTTTATATTGACAGGTCATCACTTTTAACACGCACCTTCTCATGAACGTGAACATGTCGACGGTCTCGGGTGCAAGAGATGCTCATTTCTAATGTCCACCTGTTGAAAACGCACTTTCAGAAGGATCTGATGTTGCCGGAATGCATAAATATCTCCACCAGTCACTTATCGGCCGAATACAATGAATAGTGGTGCCGCGCAGCATGGTGGTGACGTCACTCACTCGAGCTCGACAGACGAAATACGAGCGCGTATTAATGACGAATCACTTACTGCCGCCGCTGCACGCTGACGAGATAAAGCCTGACCGGCGGCGGCGTTAATTGAGCTGAATTTGAAACGTAAAACGGTCAAACGAGTACCCGACGACTCATTTCATTACCCGGGCTATTATCAGCCCTAGTTGTCAGTACATAACACATAATCAGCGGTGGGCCTAGTACTATAAAAATAACACTATAAAGGGTTGCGGGTGACATCTATTGGGATGGCATGCAAAACTGCTGCTGAAATTTGACATTCCCACTGATGAATATAGGTAGGCATTCATCAGCTAGACCTTAGAATTAAAAAATTTCATCAACTTACATTTTTTGTAAAACAGAAAAACACAGGGCAACTGAAATTGTATACATATCCACGTAACACAACCCACACCTTAATTTAATACAATAAAAACCAAAAGGATGGATTTTTTAACTTCTAAATTTGTATTAAATATTCCTCCTACTAAAAACCTATGGGAGTGTTTCCCGACTAACCAAATCGAGAAATAAACCCACACCTTGACCCATAAAACCCACATGCAGTTTTAAAGATATGTAGATTACTGGGTTTAGTAATACATGTATTACATTAACATTAGGTATAGCTAGAGATAAGTTTTTTTAGCGTTTTAGGTTTTTGGATGCAACAAAATGCTGATTTTGAGGATTTAAAATGCTAGTTTTACTAAAAATAATGTTTTTAATGCCTATTGAGAACTAGTTAGTAATGTATTCTAGCGTTTTTTGTGACTATATTGAATTGAAATGTTCCTACAATTCATCATTTACCAGAAGAAGTTTAAGAAACACCCTACATTTAGTGTTTTGGTGGAAAAGAAACCAATTGATGCTACAAAATGCTAAATTTGTCAAAATTAATGCTAAATTTTCTAAATTTAAGTGCTAAAAAAACGTATCTCTAGGTATAGCACAAGTGACTATGCTGGGTACAGGGGTACATAAGAAAAGAATAAATTCAACAAACTACTACTGCATTTAGGTACGACATTCCTTCATTGTCACAGTTAGCAACAGAAGAAATACAAATAACACAGCTATAAAAGTTCTATAGTGGTCCCAACGAAAGAATGCATGTGGCTCGAAATTTTTTCCCAACATAGGGTTAACAACTTTGTCAACTCTATTCATGCTAGCTCAGCGTGAATTTAGCACACGGACAAACTCTGTGATCTAGCACAGATAATTTTTGCTTGCATTGGTAAAAGATATTTCTCTTTCATACAAAAAGGCAACATTCCTTTTACCGCGCATTCATTCTACCCCCACCACTACAAAGCATCTGCATTCTTTCGTTGGAGCAGTATACGTCAAAATTACCCAATATACATACATTGTACATTTATACTAGAAGAACCCACACTTAGTTATTAATTTCTATATGTATCATGATATTATCATCACACGCACAGCAAACACTATGTCGATATGCAAAGTGTAGATATACTTAAAACATCATACATGACGAATTGTGTAAAAACAATCAGGTTGGGTACTCTACCGACAAATTACAGTAATCTGAAAAGCTTATGCTAAGTCTGTGCTTTAAAATTGATGCCCTAGTTGGTTTTGATTGTTTGAAAAGTCAGAACTTGCACATCCCTAAAGTACACCAATCGTAGCTCATGTAGGCCTAATGCTCAAACTGGACTTATGTTTCATGAAATAAATAAGGAAACATCTCAGTTTTAAATCAGGTTTAAACTAGGGCTGGTAAAAAAATCGATATTTCGATACAATACAGATAAGTGGAAATATTTTCGATATCAATATTTGGCTTTGTATCGAAATTTACAACAAAAAAAAATGGTAAATTTCGTAATTTTGTGGAGGTGCCGGGTAGGTAGTCGAAATTAAATTAACCTGGCTGGTGCATATGGTGGAGGTGCCGGGTCATAAAACGCGATTGTGAGATCGTAAAAATAGTTAAATGGGTTTATGGTGATACCTTATCAACCCTATTTGGCCACAAAATTAATAATTTTTTTTATTTTTGAAAAAAAAAATACAAACAATTACATTTTGATATATCGATATCATATCAAAATTTTTCGTGTGATATCGATAATTGAATGATGTCATAGGAGCCCAGCACTAGTTTACAGCATTACAAAAATATACTATTTCAGTCAAACCTCACTTAGCAGTTGCAATTTCAATTTTTTTTTTGGACAACAAACAAATAACAATAGTTACAGGTTTCAACAGTTTTTCACCGTGTAGTCCATTTTAGTTGTACACAATTATTAAACTTAATGAAGTTTACACAATAGTATATGTATAAATACTATACATACAGTACATCTACTAATAACAAAATACACTACTAATAATACAAAATACACTACACTAACAAATAATCATCTTTCATTACATTGTCTCTCATTTTAGGTAATATAAAGGCTAACTACCAAAAGCCAATGATACAGTGCAAGTTTGATAACTGGTTTGTGAATGCTTAGGCCTAGGGAACTTTTTTTTTCGGGGGGTGGGGGGAATGAAATACCATTCTTATACGGTGAAGTACATCCCACCGTCTTGTGATGACAATTTCGAGTTCATTTACCCATGTAGCTTATACTAAAGTAGGCCTACCTCCCATAGGCATCACATTTTTTGTTTTAGCTATTCTCAACTTCAAAGTGGAATCTAACAGCACCAGAACTTGTTGAAAAATTAACACAAAATTTAAGACTATTGTTAGCACTGAACTTTGGTATTCTCGAGAAAGAAGTATACTCCCTGCCGGGTGTGCATATCCCACTCCACTTTCCTGTCCACTTCAGGTTTTTTGGTAGGACCAGTCGTGATGATGTTTTTCACGTTACGTTGAGATTCCATCCACCCATAAAACAATTCATGGCACGTTCCAGATCTGAAGTGTGCACCTTCAAGTTAAGATCTTACACAGAGTTTGTAGACGTATTCAAGTTATGTGGTGGAGGGTGAGATAGAATGATCTCTTAAAACCAGTGCCAAACGTGAAACACCATACATCCACTTAGAAAGTTAAAAGAAGTTATGAAGTTCTAGGCCGTATAAGTTATAATATAAACTGCTCCATCAAAAAAGCAGATGCTAGCCGGCATCGGCGGGTCAGGCGGGCAATGAGCAATTGGTGTTTTAATTAGGCCACTGATGGCTAGAACTAGCCTGCCGGTGACGTCACCACCTGCAAACTTCGCGATGGAGCAGCTATCCTACCCCTACTAGCTAGCCTACTGTATAGGGGTGTGCGAGCCTAGGATTTTTAGGTCAAGGCCGAGCCGAGCATTAAAAAAGCTTGATTTATGGGGCCGGGCCCGAGCTTTTCAAAATTCCTTTATTACAAAAAGGCCCTACTGTACATGAACCAGTTAGGTTTGGGCCCCTGCCTGCTAGGTTGTGTCCACTATATCCTGGTATACAGTAAACCTTTGTAAACACTTTTGTTTACTGTCCCCCACTGACAATCAGTTGTGTGACTGAGTGGCTAGACTAAATATTTATTTAAGGGACCTAAAAATCATGAGCTTTATTTAATCCAGTCGCGAGTTTATATAGAAGATTATTTTGTGTTGTGCTGTTCATGGAGAAAGAAACTGGGCCACTTCAACGTGTATTTTTTATGAAGGTCATGTAGCGTGGTTCCCTCAGCTGCATGACGTAAGAGTGGGATGGGAAGCGCCATAGCTGGCTGGCTGCCAACTGATAAAGCACAGCACATTTCATCATGCCTAGTCGTCAAATTTCACAAGAAAGCAAAGTCATTAGTTACTCAGCTGACACTCTTGGCCCGTCAGTCGGAAATGAATAGCGCCTACAATGCGTGTAACTACCGCGAACAACACAAGAGGTTTTATTTTACTACTGCATTCAAAATAAATTGGAACACTAGAAAAACGTGGTCTGATGATTGAATCATAACAAAGCAATTACTTTAACACTCAACTCAATGACTAATCTCGCCAGCGACTTAGCGCATGCTGTCTCCACGCCACGAATAGGCAGGGTCAGGAAAAACCCAGATAACCTTATTGCGGCTAACAGATACAGAAGGAAGTACTTTTTTTTTTTATCAGTACTGCTAAAAACTATATACCGTACTTGAACTTATGAAATTCTTGTAATATTTCTGCACAGGCTTAAAATTATTAGTACATATATATAAAACAACACACTTTCTATATTATTACCATCCACAGGATAGAAAATGAGTTGGAATTACATGATACTATTTGAAATTCATAATTATCCAATTTTTTTAGACAGAGTTCCCTATTAAAGGGCTATTACCTCGAAAATTTATTTTTACCATACAATCTATAGTATAATACGTACTACGTAAAATGACCGTTTAAAAAATTATTTCTTGTAACTGTGATTTAACACGAATTTTTCGATTATTTGATCCAGAAATTTGCGAAAATTCAAAATTTGGGGCTTAAATCGGCTCTAACCTGCTTCTTTTTTGTTCCACATTGATACTAGAGCATCATACGAATCTAAATACCCTTTATAGCATCGTGTCTTGAAACTGTGCACAAAATACTCTTGAGACTATACGGCCTCTCTCTGAGTGGACTAAGGTCTTTTGGCAATGGTCATTTGAAGATGGATTCTTATCTTGAAGTCGATGCCGTTGGTCAGTGAAAGGAGAGCTGTGTATTTTCATGAGCTGGTTCGAGGCTACTACTGAGGCAACTGGGTTAAATGTGGAAACCATGTATAAACTAATTAAATACTAATAATACAGAACGGGTTTGATTTAAATCAGAAACTAGAGAAAATTTCATTTGATTTCATAAAAAGAATCATGTGATTCACTTAAGTTTAACAATTTTAATATAAAATCTATGTCAATCTATTTTATTAAATTCTAGAAAATGCCAAGGTCATATTTCATCATTTTCGCATGTAGCGTCACCCGGACATTTGTTTGGACCTAGTTCAGTTTAATGACGCTGTGTGCTGGTCTTTGATTGTTTTTTTGTCGGCAGTGTGTCGTGAGATTTTGTCGGCAGTGTGTCGTGAGAGCTTTGAGACGTGAAGTTGGAAATCGGTCGTGTGCGTGGGCGATTTGAGACGTTGCGTAAAACTTAGGGAAAGTGTACTAGGAAAGAACACTTTGGATATAGAAAACGCGTGTTAAAAATCTGCGAAAGTGATAATCGAAAGTGAACGGCGATCTGCCAAGAAGAAATACCAGAAATCAACGAAAACGATAACCAACCGAGGTACATTTTATAAGGCTAGCCCAGCCCAGGGATACGTGAGTAAACGAACTTTTGCATGCTTTAGGAGCATATTAATAAACCTACGGACTTGATAAAAGACAGCATCGATAACCAGAAAGGGTTAGAAACCATTCGATATCTGGACCGAGAGTTAGTTGGGATTTTAAAGGAACCGAGAAAGATTATATTCGCGTAGCCTGGAGTTTAGGACGCGATAACGCAAGCAAGGTTTGGTGGTCGTATTACAACGAAATACAGATTGAAATATTATAAAAAGGAAATCGGTGAGGATAATATTGTCTATGAATCCAAATATAGGAACATATAAGGAACAGTTAATTACCATTCGATATCATGGCCGAGGCTTAGTTTTTATGTAAATTGGTTTCGGAATTCGTAAATGCATTTAGTTGAAGAATAAAATGGCGAATTTTAATTGCAAAGAGCTTAGAGATAACATCAACAATAAGAACTCGGAACATTCGTGAGTGCCTGAGCCAGCAACGTCGAACGAAGTGCTTTGGTAATAAAGAGGGTAAGAACAGAACTGAGCCGATAAAAGTAGGCGTGTTTACATTATTGAACGTCTGACAGTTTACCGTGTGAGATACAGGAAAAACTTGGTTGTTGGACTTGGAATGCTGATATCGGGCAAGTGTGAAACATTAAAAACGTACGGTCGGAGTTGAGTTATTCGCACGATAAAATATCGTATTTTATCACCGCTCAAACATTATCAAGGGAAAGTTGAACTCAAGAGTAATCACAGCCGGGATACGAACTCAAGACAGGATCTTCAATACAAGACTACGATCGTATACAAATACGCAGCAAGTTACGTAACTACACGTCGGACTTCTTCGACGTCATAAGGTTTCGATGGGAGTCATGATCATTGTGATGAGTATTTAAATTAAGTTTTATTAACAATTATATTTCATAAATTTTCGGGAAACTTTACTGTTGTCCATCAGACCAAGAGATATCTTAACTGGATATCCATTTGCTTTTAGACATCAGTACTGATAGGTAGGGTTTGAAATGTATTCCTTGTCAATGAAGGAAATTCATTTGTGTCATGCAATATAGCCCGTTCTGGTTTAAACTTATGAACTGTTGATTGTCTGTTGTAATGTCATCCTAGATCTAGTATAAATTATAAGTTGTATTTCAGAGATGTTTGTCTTCGCTGTTGTACGATTTCTCAATTTTGTGGGTCTTGGTGAGTTATAGGAGTGTGTTATGAACTGGTTAGGTAACTTTAGACTTGAGTACCAGGTTCACGCCTAGGTAGAGTAATCATTCAAGTTTGAGTGATTTTAGTCTTGATCAGTTGTTTTATTCTTAATTAATTTTTGACTTCCAAGTGAGATCAGAAATCGTGTTTCACTTTAATTAGGCGACCCATCGCCGAGTATGTTTTTGTTTATTAAATGTTATTTTTCGAAGTTTAACTATTTAGAGAAGTATCCAACGAGAGCTTATCGATTACCTGAGGGGACGTAGGTCGTTGTTGTTACACTCTCGAACATGCAAAAATATGCATTCTAAAATCACACCCCATCTTGGTAATCAGCATATTTTGACCGAACCGAACCACTTGCCCAAATTACAAATCGAATTATAGAGAATTTACAGAGAAGGCTGTAGAGTACGTCAATAATGGCCAATATTTGTTTAGATCAAAATCCTCCAAAGTCACAGAGCATAAAAATCGTCCCCATGTTATTTTTTATGGGAGATGTTTGCCGATGGTTGGGACCTAGCTAAAAAAAATACCAAGTTTGACAATATTTTTTCGGGTCATGGTGGCCCCAATAATTTTTCTATTAATTGCTAAATTCATTACTAGTTAGCCTGAATGAAATATATTTTTTTAGATTAGCGGGTGAATACCTATTTAATGTGTCTAGGACTTTCTTACTGGTTTTCATTATGAGTTCAACAGACAAAATAAAAGCCGGTTTAATTAGGCTTACGGTGACGTTCGTTATTGCTCACTGGCTGCGGCATTCTTCCGTCTCGCGCTTCCGAGAAAGTTTGTTGACAAGAGTGTTGATGAAAATGAGCAAACTGTGTGTTTTTGTAGGCTCCGCTCGAATAAAACGAGCCTAAAACCAAGATCGGCTCGACACGAGCTTGAAAATAAAGCTTGAAAAGCTCGAGAAAGCGAGTACTCGCACCCCCCAACTGTATGTAGGTCGCACATAGAAATGAAAATTGAAGCTGATTCTTCGAGATTTTTTAAAATGTGGTTCTAACTAGTCTTTTATTGATTTATTTTTCTTGTATGTAACTTGACATACTAAAGTAAAAAAACAGTCTACTTTTTTTAAATTGTAATAATAGGATTTAATTAATATTTCATTGTTGTAACAATGGTTAGCATTTCACCAAGATTGGCTTCCTCCTCCTTAAGGTGACCAGACGTACCGGTTTGACCGGTACAGTACCGTTTTCTGAACACTTGTACCGGTGTCCCGAGAGACTGGTTAAAATGTCGTATTTGTACCGGTTTGCAATTTTGGAGGGGAAATGTCCCGGTATTCAGTCAACTGTACCATGTGGAAAGATAATGTTTCACGTGAAAAAATACTCTCCTCGGATAAATACTAACAGTTATAACATTGAAATAGTTCTTCCATTTCAAAGAAAATAATTCATTTTCTCTAGGGATGTGCTAGTATTATTCAATGATTTTGGTGCAGGTGCCGGGTCGCGCTCGAGCGTGAAAACGTAAACATCGTTATCTATTCTTGGCGTTACCTTACCAACCCTGAATATGCACAATACTAATTTTAGTCTCTGATACAAATTTGTGTTCTCTTTGGAAGTTCTGAACTTTTTTTTACACAAAAAATAAAAATATGTCACAATAATGTTTGAATCACCATTTTCGTGTAATACCACTTATACTGCCGAATTATGTCATAGCCTAGCCCTAATAACATTTACATTTTAAATCAATTAGATATTACTCTTTCACTTTTGGAGCCAACTTATAGACATATCAATAAATAAAACTAATATTGAACATTAAAAAAAAAATGTTCAAAGAGTAACAGTGAAATTTAAAAAAGGACTTTTTACTCGGACTCGATACTAGACTAGAGTTATTTAAAGACTCTGACTCGACTCCAATTAAAAAATCAGGACTTGCACACCTCAATTTTCTCAATCATTATTTGCATTGATTTTGTTTAAAGATAATGAAAAATCAAAATGTAATAATCATGCAACTGAACTACGTTTTTGATTTATTACATACCGACACTAATTATTTCGTTGTGAAGACAAAATGTATTAAAAGTTATAACATGCATAAATTCGATGCATTTTAAATTATCTTTGTTATTATTGATTAGAATTTCATTAGAATGATGCCCACATCAATACATTACACGCATTATTTTCTGCCGAGTGCTTGTATGTTTTTTTGTACAATCACTTTTTAAGCCACTAGATAAAGATTTTATGATTACAAAAATGTACACATTAAAACCATTTTTAATTCATATTTTCATGTCAGAAAGCCGTTTTCTGGGTTTGACCAAATATATCTCGAAATAAAATTTGCCTCCAGCGGGTGGGGCTCTGCCCAGACCCCGAAATGGTCCGGGAATACAAATACATATTCTAACACTTTAGTTGTCCCGGTTTGTAACTTTCAAAATATGGTCACCTTACTCCTCCTAGTTGCTCTAGAAAGCTGTTAACATTTATTTTTTATTTTAATTGTTAAGCATATTATTAACTGTGTTTTGACACAGAGTTTCTTGGTCTAGGACAACTAGGCCTACAAGTATTAACTTTATAATTTTAACCCATTGGGGCAGACTTACGGAACGGTTCCGGAAATGCGAGTCTGGCCCAAAAATTTACTTACGGAACAGTTCCGTCTCCGTTCCGTTCATCATTTATTTTCGCGCCAAACCGACGTAGTTCAGTCAATCTCACACAGATAGCAGCACTATATGGAGGCTGACTCTTTTACCGACGTGGTTGAGTTTTTTCCCCGATAAATTCTCGAACACGGCCATTTCACAGACGACTACAAATAATATGAAGGCCTACAAATTGTCAAGGCGGTGCGCCGTAACAGAAATAGGCTTCTCAGCTGTTGTTTACTTCGTAAAACTGACGTAAAGCTCCTGAATGTTACGAGATGGCGAATCTAAAGGAGATTGTGCTGAATTTCCAATGAGCGTGATATATTGCGAGATTCAGGAAGTGTTGTTGATTAGCTTGCAAATGATGCAAGCGATAATAATGATGTGGATGAAGACTTGGAGTACTTCTAACCAAGATAAAATAAGACGATGACACAAGTAGGGTTATGCCTAGGACTGGCGAGAATATAAACTAGAAAAGCAAATTATATGAACTAAAAACAATAGGCCTAGGCCTTCAATTTTGTGCATTCACGCGATTTCGGCCCGTAGGCAGGGTGCGGCGGGGTGCCATCCCCCGTAATACGGATTTAACTGGATCCGTACAGGCAAAATAAACAAAATCAACTGGTGGCTCAATGGGTTAAATATTAAAACTTTCATTTAAGCAAATTTTTTCACCATAAAATAAACTTATGGTACATATTATGTAATTCATATGGGTTGGTCAAATACCTAAATGTGGCTCTGTCAAAACATGCTATGTTTAATAACCTACAAAACAAGCCATAAATGATCCATCTACCTCTGTTGTTACTCCTGTAAACTTGGTTGAAGATTGTCAATGTGTAACGAAATTACAGTTTTGAGAAAACAGCAGTTAAAGTTAGGCATTTTGGTCTTTTTCTTGCTATATTTTATGCTTGCGCTATCATAACATAATAATTTATTGTGAAGTTATGCTCCGATTTACTTCGGGTTTACGGTGCCAACCTAAAAATATAATGTTTTTACGTCAAATCTAGTATGTAATAGGCCTATAGGCTAGGCTATAGGCCTACTAATTTAAGTTAAAAAAAACTTTTGCCTGATCAACAGGAATCATACCTGGATCCTTCTGAACCACATATTTTAGTTGTACCCAACTTTGACTGCACTTCATAATATACTCACCCAATAAATTTGCTCTGACCACTTTTCCCTCGTCCTAAATCATTGTATTTTTTGGCAGTGAAATCAAAGTCCAACACTTGAAAAGGTTCACTCAATGGATAACACGGATATTCCCAAAGTGGTTGCGGTTCGACCTGACTGTCGCTGACTGCGCTCGACTTAATGATCAGTTGGTCGAAGTCGGTCATCGAAAAACCTTCCACTGAGTGAAGGGGGGTTCTTATCTTCCACAGGTCTTTGAATTCAACCGCCATGGCCCACACTGTAGCAGTCGATGGTAGAATTACAGATTCCTCCGTTAATAATTCCAACACTTCTTGTTTCATATACCAGAATGCCGTGTTTTGCCAGGGAAGGAGAGTCGTGAAGAAATGCGGCTCACCAAACACAAGTGATATCTGTAACAAATAAGAACATTGTCAACTAGGGTTGAAGTTTGATATTAATGTATTATATAGATACGATCGGTAAATCAAGGGTAATCTTTTACTGACACCACGGACACTCACTCGGCAAATCTCAGATTAGGCATCTTTAAAAGTCACACTAAGCTAGCACAAAATACGCAAAGCTAGCCCCAGCAAATTGTCAAAGTGTGGACGTCTTGCCCTATTTATGTCACTGGAAAAACTGGCCATAATTGATTTCTACACCAAAATAAACCTGCACTAAGGTTATGCAGGGTTTGGAGAAACTATTTAGGCCTATGTATCGAGATCGCGCTCGATGTACTCTAGGCACTTTGCTGCATCCAACGATATGTTTGGCTCGTATCTAGATCAAGTTTAAGCATTTCTAGGCGTGAAGGAAAGATATGTTTGCATTTGGGACGGTGTGGCGACGCGCAGGCTATGGCGGCGACGGCAATGTTCAATATTTTGCTTGTTATGACGATTATGAGTGGGGTGTTATTTTGACATAAAGAAAAATTTGCAGGAGAGTTCATAACCTCTAAGACATTTATTTAGGCTATATTTCAGAATTTATTTTAGGGAAATCGGTTCATTTTTGTAGGAGCAGTAAACATTTAAACTGGAATGCGCTTTGCACCCCCTTTTGCAAAAATAAATGGATTTTAAGGGTAGCGCACCGCGATTTCTAAAGGTAAGCTTATGGGTTAACTCTATACCAATTTCTGAATGTGTTAATTCTTCTTTGCAGTAGCTTCTTTAGTCATATTATTCCACCATGGTGTTTCTTTATGTATACCTTCTCTTTCCATTTGTCCTATAGTGGTCCCAACGAAAGAATGCAGGTGGTTCGAAATTGTTTTCCCAATATAACAACTAAAGTTGTCAACTCTATTCACGCTAGCTCAGCGTGGATCTAGCACACGGAGGAACTCTGTGATCTAGCACAGATAATGTTTGCTTGCGTTCGTAAAAGATATTTCTCTTTCATACACAAAGGCGACATTCCATTTACTGCACATTCATTCTATCCCCTCCACTACCAAGCATCTGCATTCTTTCGATGGAGCAAGTATACCACATACCAGTTCTGCTGCTTGAACAAGACCCTTTTTAAAAGCACTTCACTCTTCTTCAACCCCTCCTATTTCGCTTTTGGGAATTTTTCTAGTGACCAACAAATTATATTCTCTAGCTACATCCTTATCCTTTAGTTTCCACACCCATATCTTCTTTTCTTGGATTGTGCTCTTCTTTACTTCTTTAAATTTGGCAACTACTAGTCTGTGGTCACTATCCTTGGACACCTCAACAGTATAAATTTCACTTCCCTTCTATCCGGTTTTAGCTCCCCATCCACTAGTATATAATCTAAGACTGTTTTTGTTCACCATTCCAGCTATATCTTGTGATCTTCTGACTTTCTCTTTTCACATATCAGCTCTTCCAGTGTTGGGTAGGAACTTTTAAAAAAGAACGCGTTCCTAGGAACGCGTTCTTTTTTCGGGAACTTTTCAAGGAACGCGTTCCATTTATAGTTGGAGGAACTTTCAACACAAAAGTTACAAATTTATGGTAACTTTTAATAAAGTTTTAGAAGTTCCTTTCACACTTAGTGATGACAAAACCCACCATGCTTTTACATCTGAAAACGAATTTAGCTGATACAAATATAAAAATTAGTTGATTAAAACAGTAGCATATCATTTTTAGGAGACGTAACCTCGATTGTTGAACCACAGATAATAGAGTACACTACGTGGTTGAACCAGTCATATTTGCTAGAGACGACGGGGCTAAAAAATCGAGACCTAAATCCTATGTACCATAATTTATCTGACAAAGGAACTTTTAACCAGGAACTTTTATTATTTCAGGAACTCAAAAGTTCCTTTTTTCGTGAAGGAACTGTAACTTTTAAAAGTTCCACTTGAAGGACGAGTAACTTAACTTTTAAAAGTTCCTTTTTTGCGGGAACTTACCCAACACTGGCTCTTCCCTACCTTCAAACCATGTCTCCGACATATTTCCAGGAGTTTTTTCACTTGTCAAGGACACATTTACTAGCGGCGGTCGGCCGTGCGGGAAGAAGGGGGAGGGAGGGGGGAGAGGGAGGTTGATAGATTCATGATTGCGACAAGATAGAATTGAGAATTGATGTCACCGCATGTGCGTTAATGGAAAGGTTGCGTGGCGGGCGAATATGACACGCGTGGGCGGGGGGCAACCACTAGGCCTACTTGAACAGAAGTCCGAGTCCAGCGGCATAAACAAACAAAGGAAACTAACAAAGTGGGTGTTTTATTTATGGACACAATTTTGAGAGAAATACTGCCAGGCACAAAATACGTAATTAATGATGAATCAATTCAAATCATTTGGCTAACAGTAAATCGTGCATCTCAATTTCAGGAACCATTTTTTTTCTTCCGGTAAATGGGAAATAGAAACACATACTCATACCCGACTTCGGCGGGCACGGGTACGTACCGTGAAACGGGGTGACTCGGTACACTTTGGAGATTCTTTTACATGTGAAAGCTACATTTTTTATAAAAAATGATCAAGTCTTTTTGGTAAAGTGTTAGTAGGGTCCTGGGAACACATGGGAGAAAAGTTTTTTTTTTTCTAGCATTGGAAGTATTTTTAATTTTTTTTCAAAAGTGTCCCGTGTCACCCCGAGGGTCGGGGTGACTCGGGACAGTCTTTTCAAAGCACGATTTGCCTGATGTATACCCACTTTGGGGGTGACTTGGGACAGTATATGCCTTTTAAAAAACACACGTGATAATATAAAAGTATAAAGTTACAAAAATATCAATACCCTTATCTGTTAGGGCTATTTAACAAAATAAGTAAAAAATAACATTTTATAATCGCAAATTAAACCCCAAATTGGCATAATTAGCTATGAATATGTTAGGAACAAGTTTTCTTCATAGATACATATTGATATTCATAAGAATCAAGCAGAATAATTTAAGGGGAAAATTTTGGTAATTTCAGACTCCAAATTGGCATTTGTTTCATTGTCCAAAGTCCAAAGTAAAGTGATGTAGTTAAAAATTTAAAAAAATCATATCTCAGCCAAAAAATTTGTTATTGAATTTCTCCAAACATAACCTTAAAGACAACACGTCATTTACTTAGAAATAAAATATCATGACCTATTTCCAATTTCAGTATCATAGGTAGGGTAGGAAGTTTACAGTAGTTTAGTTTTATAACATTTTAAAAGTAATTTTAGTAGCTTTTTGGTGACTAAACTTCATTTTGGATGAGCTGTCAAAACGTGTTCTCACTTAAAGAATTTCACTGCCTTCTAAACGCGCTCGGGTACATAGTTATAGCGTCACCCGTTTAAGCGCGACACCGCTCAAAGTGCGGGAAATACGAGAGTGTCCCGAGTCACCCCGCTGTCCCGAGTCACCCCGTTTCACGGTATGCTAAAAAAAATGCTAAAACTAATTGCCGATCTCATTAACAACTGGTTAAATGCAAATGTAGGCTACTCACCCTTAACAAAGATAAAACAAATATCCATTTTCACACATCTCAAAACCGTGTTACTACCCACCCACAAATAACGATATCCAATACATTGCTCGAAAGACATGAAGTGACAACATGTCTAGGTATTGAAATTGATCAATCCCTAAGGTGGTCCCAGCATATAGCAACTCTTAGCCCAAAATTGAGCTCGGCCTGCTACGCAATACGCGTTATAAAAGAAGCAATAGGCGTAAACGCGGCTAAATTAGCATACCACGGATATTTTGAGTCATATCTTAGATATGGTTTACCTTTATGGGGATATTCAATGCAAGCCACACACATATTTATAATTCAGAAAAGGGCAATTAGGACATTAGAAAATTTGGGACGGAGGGAATCTTTGTAAACCTTCTTTCGTAAAACTGCACATATTGACATTTCCAAGTTTATTTATTTATGAAGCATTGGCTTTACTCTTGAAGAACAAGGAGAAAATTCTAACAAACTCCGCCATTCACAACCATAATACCCGCCAAAAAGAGGACTTCTATATTCCAGATAAACGCACTCTAAAATGCCATAATGGTACTCACATGATAGGTTTAAAATTGTTTAATAGGCTACCACAAAACATTAAAATAATAAAGGATCTTCAAAAGCAACTTCATGAGCTAAAATCATATCTAATAAGGGGTGCTTTTTATACAATTGAAGAATTTTTAACTGCTCAAAATGCTCCTGAATTCAACTGCATCCCCTAAGTCTTTGCCCTTCTGAAATTGTTTATTTTTTACCCTATTAAGGCTATTCAACCGTGTTTTTCTATTTTCCAAAATATGCTACCAAGTCAAAACATAGTTAATGGCTTTAAAACCTGGCTATTTTAGAAAATCAAAAATATTTTTTTCAAAATTTTCTGAACCGGTACACGGTCTATATAGCCATCTCAAAATAATTTCAAACTTCAATTCGCAAAGGCACATCATTCAACGTAGGGTGTTGTGTTTTTGTGACATCAATTTTCAACTGGTGTTCTATAGGCTGACCGAGAGAAAAAACATTTTTTCAACAATTGTCTTTCCTGCAAATTTTTTTGTTTGGCGGTACAAATCGGTAAAAAATACCGCCAAACAAAAAAATTCACATGAAAGACAATTGTTAAAAAAAAAAATCTCTCAATCAGTCTATAGAAAAACAGTTGAAAATTAATGTCACAAAAACACAACATCCTACGTTGAATGATGTGCCTTGGCGAATTGAATTTGGAAATTATTTTGAGGTGGCTATATTAGCTGTGTACCGGATCAGAAAAATTTGAAAAAAATATTTTTGATTTTCTAAAATAGCCAGGTTTCAAAGCCATTCACTATATTTTGACTTAGTAGCATATTTTGGAAAATAGAAAAACACCGGTCAAACAGTATTAACTTGTAGCTTTGTCACCATGCTCTGTATTTGGTCTTATCTTTGTCTTAGTCATTGACTCATTGACCTTCTGAAATTATTTAACCTGATATCTAAATTAAAACGGACTATCACTGCATAATGTGGGCCAAGTGCTATAATATCATATTTGAAATCATTTCATAAAAGGGTGTTTCTTATTTTATAAAGCAGATGACTTTGTAAATAACTGTTAAGTATTGTTACTGTTTTATTGTCATAATGCTGGGATTTTATGTATTTTATGTATATTATATTATGTACCTACCTAAGACAGGATGTAGGCCCCTACCTATATTTTAACTTTTAATACCTAGGCCTATCTACACTAGGTCTATATCTTAGTAACAATAATTTATTGATATGAATTAGGTTATGTAGAAAGAATGCCAATCGGCTGGAGTATATTGGTGTGAGATAGGATCCAACAGCTTACCTTCAAACAGTGATGGTGGCTGCTGAGTTTCTTGAATAATAATAGTTAACATAAATATATACAAAACACAGAAAACACGAGACGTTTCGACACGAGGTCTTGTTCACTCAAGAGAGAAAAGGAAAATGGCCACTGACTGTAAAAATCAAAATGGCGGCTAAAAATAAACTAAGTCAGAGAATATGTACAAATTTACAAGGCGCTGTTGGTGGGTGTGGCTGTGAAAGGTAGGGGAGGAGCCTAGCGGATGTTCAGGTTAGGTGGCAGCCTGGATTGGGTAATCCACTGATGTGCCAACTCCCATCTTCTGAGTTCCCCTGGCTTGCAGCTGGCAGGGAGTGCTTTAACCACTCTGGTTGTGTAGCACTTATTAAAAGCCAAGTTGTGGGATGCTGCATGACGAGCCACTGGTTTGTCCATTGTCCGGTTTTTAGTATCTTGTCTGTGTCCATTCATGCGAGACCTGAGTGTGTTCTTGGTTAGGCCTACATACTCGGCAGGACACTGGTTGCACTTGAGCTGGTATACTACATTGCTGGTTTTGCAGGTGTTAAATTGCCGAATGGGGTATGTCCTGCCTGTGGCCTGAGCACTGAAGGTGGTGCAGGGTTGGTGTATTTGGCAGGTCAAGCAGCCATTGCCACCTTGACAAGGGTAGGATCCAGTTGGTTCATTTGTTTGCGCATCCTTTTCACGGCATTCTTGTGGCAAGAGAATGTCTCCCTCGTATGCGAACTTGTTTGTAGGTAAAATGGAGAAGGAGTTCCTAGCCACGCGCGACCACCAACCGCTGTGCTTCTACCGCTTCATTGACGACTTTTTTATGATATGGCCACATGGCCAAGATCTGCTAGACATCTTCCTCACAGACCTGAACGATGCCAGTGTGTTAAACTTCACGTGGGAACCTTCTCCCTCGTTTGTGGCCTTCCTTGATGTAGACATCCACTTGGAATCAGGTTTGTTGAGAACAGATGTCCACTTCAAGCCAACCAACAAACAACTCTATCTACATCATGACAGTTGTCACCCTGCCTACACGAAGCGAGCCCTACCGTTTTCATTGGCTGTGAGAGGCCGCCGTATCTGCTCCGACCCCAACGACCTCGCCAAGTATTGCGAACGCATTACTAACGCGTTTGTGGCTCGAGGCTACGACAAGACCACCATCCAGCAACGTATAAAAGGACCAGTCAGACAGACCACCTCTCCACCCAATGACATCATACCTCTGGTCACTCAGTGGCACCCAGGACTTCAGGCACTCAATGGCATTTTGAAGAGCAGCCTTCACATACTGATGTCCTCTACAAAAACCCAGAACCTGGTCAAGACCCTGCCAAGAGTGACTTTCAGACGCCCCCCCAACATCGCGGACCTAGTCGTTAAGAGAGACTGCCGTGAAAAGGATGCGCAAACAAATGAACCAACTGGATCCTACAATTGTCAAGGTGGCAATGGCTGCTTGACCTGCCAAATACACCAACCCTCCACCACCTTCAGTGCTCAGGCCACAGGCAGGACATACCCCATTTGGCAATTTAACACCTGCAAAACCAGCAATGTAGTATACCAGCTCAAGTGCAACCAGTGTCCTGCCGAGTATGTAGGCCTAACCAAGAACACACTCAGGTCTCGCATGAATGGACACAGACAAGATACTAAAAACCGGACAATGGACAAACCAGTGGCTCGTCATGCAGCATCCCACAACTTGGCTTTTAATAAGTGCTACACAACCAGAGTGGTTAAAGCACTCCCTGCCAGCTGCAAGCCAGGGGAACTCAGAAGATGGGAGTTGGCACATCAGTGGATTACCCAATCCAGGCTGCCACCTAACCTGAACATCTGCTAGGCTCCTCCCCTACCTTTCACAGCCACACCCACCAACAGCGCCTTGTAAATTTGTACATATTCTCTGACTTAGTTTATTTTTAGCCGCCATTTTGATTTTTACAGTCAGTGGCCATTTTCCTTTTCTCTCTTGAGTGAACAAGACCTCGTGTCGAAACGTCTGTGTTTTCTGTGTTTTGTGTATATTTATGTTATTGTTAACTATTATTATTCAAGAAACTCAGCAGCCACCATCACTGTTTGAAGGTAAGCTGTTGGATCCTATCTCACACCAATATATTGATATGAATTATTTTTATTGTACCTAATAATTATGTAATTGTATGTATGTAGGCCTATAGGCACCAACTTGACAAATCCTATATCTTGTTATCATGTAAGATCTATTGGATACTAATAAAACTACTAACTACTACTAACTTATTTATCTCGTTAACTCACCTTTAGGGTTTTCTTTCCTAATTCTTTGATACTATTCAGAATAGTGACCTTGTGTTGCAGCTTATTTTGTTGAATGTATGCGGTAATGACCTGCCTGGACAAGTTATTTTCTTCAACACAGTAGACTTGTTGTGCTCCTAGTTTGGCAGCTGCTAGGCCCAATAATGTTCCGTTACTTAGACACAAACAGACACTATGTTCGGAGATACAATCTTGGAGAGCTGCCAGATACTTTCTGTTGCGATCAACGTCGTTAATTGCACCGATCCTTGTACGAGAAAATGCAATATGGACACCACAGTCACAAATTGGTCTCAATAAGTCTTGATTTGTAACTCTGAAAGAACAAAACATATTTTAAATTTTTATAATACCAAGAAGAAACTAAGAGACAAGGCCAGTAAACATGTGTACCTATATATAACATTTTTGTACTGGTACTTCCAAATATGATTTAACTAGTACTAATATCAAAGATTAGTCATGCTAATATATTGGGAAACTTAAGGTTTGTTTATTTGTATGTCCGGAACTGTTTGGAACTGTCTGAACATGAAAATGGTCGTTCAGCTGTAGAATAAAACAAGTGTTCATCTCTCTACAGTACCTGTTCTAGAACAGACCGAACATGTTCGAATGGTTCTGATGGGAAAAGAGGAGTGGATAAAACAGAAGGAATGTACGGCGGGAATTAGAATTAGCACGGATGAAAGTAAGGTTATGGGGAAAGTTTGTTGGTTGAAATGTGTACTAAAGATTCACTCAACTGTTATTTTGGTAATTAAATTATCGTTGCCCATAAATTTTACACAAAATACCCTTTTTATGCTAAACAATAAACATAGTTTTCAATTTAAATTAGGTGACATCTCAAACCGTCCATTTTGGAGATGGCGTTCATCTCTAAAGGTCAGAACTCAGAACACATGTTTTACTATCCATTCTAAATCCCGAACTTCCTGTACTAGGCATGTTGTACGAACTGTTCATAACCAGTCTCGGACAGGACAAATAAACAAACCTTTGGTCACTCAACACACAAATCACTGAATATAAGGCAATATGTATGTGGCCCAGTTTAGGGTTAATTCATAACTGGAGGCAACAAAAATATTAACTAAGCAAATCTTACATGACAGATAGATAAAAAATAGTCATGGAAATAAAACGTTCTAGTATCTATCTATCTCTAGCATAGTATATAACTATATATGAAGTTGCATTAAGTTCTGAATTGTATTAAATACTAACAATTCTACTTACGGGAGTATTTTCCGACTCACCAAATTGAGAAATAAACACTTGCTCATACCTGCGTAAGGTAATGGCATTATAAAAAATGTTTGTTTGGTCAGTTCAAAGGCAACAGATATTCGTTGTGGTACTGTTCCATCCATTCAGATCTATAATGCAACTACAATTCAGAGGTTAAATAGTTACTGTCTCGGTGGTCTAGTTGGCTAAGGCAGATGGATTTTTTAAATTCTGAATTGTATTAAATATTAACAATTCCACCTACAGGAGTGTTTCCCGACCAACCAAATCGAGAAATAAACCTTCGCTCATACCTGCGTAAGGTAATGACATTATAAATAAAAATAATGTTTGTTTGGTCAATTCTAAGGCAACAGATATTCGTTGCAGTACTTTTCCATCCATTCAGATCTATAAAGCAACTACAATTCAGAAGTTAAATAGTTACCGTCTCGGTGGTCTAATTGGCTAAGGCGCCTACTTGGAATGTGGGAGACTCTAGTTCAAAGCCAATCAGGATGGATTTTTTAAACTTTTGAATCAAATAAAATTTAAATCTTAATATATCATGTAACAAGTGGAAAATTGCAAACTGCACTCACTTTAAATCTTTTCTTAAATTAAACCATAATGAGTACTCGTCGTGGCAACTAATCAATGTCAACTCATCCCCTTGGCGGACATTCACTTCCTGTGGCAGATAATAGACGGCTTGCATCCAGTGGTCTCGCCACGGTAACAAATTCACTGCGTCCTCCGACGAACCATCCCCCTTTAACAGAAATCAGGTGGACCCTCAATGTACAGTTCACGGAGATTAGGTACGGTCATTGCCACTGACCTACAGACATATGGATGTATGATGATTGTTGTTGAAGTAACAAGCATGGGCACAGAAATACCCAAAAGAGGGAGAAAAACTAATTACTAATCAACAGATTGTCGAAGAAGAATACGAAAATAAAATAATACATTAATTTCAAACTAGCATTTACATCACTTGGTTAGTGGAGTTACCGTATCGGACCGAATAAAGCGCGATATTTTTTTTCCGAAAATACTATCTCTAAAACAGCACTCGCGTTATTTTCGCGCTCTTGCATTTGAAATAGCGCCTGAACATAGGCCACCCGCAATACAACTCCCGCGCATCGGCTGCTGCGCGTCGCTCCGCCCACCCACTCTACGCCAGCTGATCTCGTGAGGCGGGCGAGTGACGTCATCACGGGCTCCGGGGCAAAAGGCCGCGGGAATATCGCCGCGTATCACGGTTCACGGGTTCTGGGGAAAATGACCATCAAAATAACTGTGCGTACAATTAAAAGTATTTTCTTGGGAATCGATCCCGAATCGATTCTAGGTCACAATGATCGATTTGTAGTCCCTTAATCAGACTGGTGAACTGTGGTTGGCCTATGTGAGCTTGTGCTTGGCCCTACCCTGTTAAAAAACATAGGACTAGGCCCTAACATTGTTCAAAATGTTTTGTTGTAAGAATGAAACTTTAGTCTATTCATTCATTGCATTGTAAATAAAAAATGTTTCTTGTACATTTTAATTTTCTTTGATTTTTCTTTTTTCTTGAAATGATTCTGAAAAAATGGGGGTCGTGTTATATTCGAGATCGTGCTATATTTGGTCCAATACGGTAAGTTCAGTAAAGAGGGATACAAACTAATAAAGATACATTCTGGGTAAAGGTACTTTTATACATCATCATCATTATTTATTGCCGCTTCCTACTTCTGGCAGGGTAAGCTTGGGTTTGGCAACCAAATTCTTCCACTTCTTTCTATCGTCCCTTCATCCTCCATCAATGTCAATTAATGTCAACTTGTCAAGTTTGGGTGATGCTAGTCCTGCCCCCTGGCCCAAGGGTCTCTTTAACCATACAGATAACAGTTTTAAGTGTTATTTATAAGAAATGTTGTTTAAAAACTCTTTTGATTTTTTAGTTTTTGTTGGTGTGATGAATACCTTGTGATTGGTCGGTTTTCTCTTCCACCACCACCAAAACCATGAGAACCCCCCCCCCCCCCCCCCCCACACAAAAAAAAACCATGAGGATAGAATATTTTCTATCTGGCCAGTCTGACAGGCGGTTACAATATTTGTCGGTGGGCATGCGTCTGTAAACCGCAAGCTCAATCAGCTGTTTGAGCTCATGGGTTCAAAACCAGTGTTCTACCGACTAAAGCCGAGTTGCATTTTGGTTTTTGAACCATCAAATGTCTCAAAAGGAAAGTAGGCTTATAATTAGGGAGAAAAAATAACAGGTTCTTTGGTCGTCAAGCACCAGAGTCTAGGAGCAAAGCCCCCTCACTGGTTCTGCTGTTTTGTCACTTTCCACCATTCCTATCTCTAACCTATACTCTTAGAATGAATGAAGAGGCACCCCGGCCCAGCAACAGCAGGAGGGGCATCTTTTCTCTTGTTGCCAAGGGTACTGGTTAAATCCAGGGTAAGTCTTGGATTTTTGTCTCCCGAGCACTAGAGTTGAGAGGGAAGCCCCCTTACTGGTTGTGCTACAGTATGAATGGTGTGTGAAGTAACCTTGCTGATGATGACAACATGCATGCAGAATCTACTTTTTGCGTGGCCCTATGACAGGTTTGGCTATGTGTTGTGAGTTTTGTTTGTATGTAGTTAGCCAATTTTTAGTGGCCACGATCTGCCTGATGAGTCCCACAAGGACAAAACGCGTGTGGATTAAGGTAACAAACAACTTTAAATCAGCTGCAGTCATCAGCAGATGGAAAGTTTTGCCGACCCCAACCCTTCAAGCTGGCTTCCATGTTCTCTATGCTTGCTGAACTTGTCAACCCTTCTCCAATTTAAAGAAAACACAACACCTTGTTCTAAAACGACGTTTAAACGTTGGTACACTCCCTCCTCCCCTAATTTACCCCCACAATCACTTTAAAATGATGATTTTGTTGCATTCTCCTTCCCATGCGCGAGTAGCGAGATTGACGGGCCGGGCCGTAGGACGAGACTCTTGCCGGGCGGCAAGCACTCAGTTACTGGTATCAATTCCCCCGTCGGCAGTACAGACTTGTCTAACGTTTCGCACACATCAGCAGCAATCAAAGGAGGCCGCTGAGCTTGAGTAGCCAAAGAGTACTCGTGATTACGTTTACACGTTTATATAAAACTCTATAAACGTTTAAACTCTACATGCCCGTTGAAACGTTTAAACGACTCATCCCTAGTATATAACTTGAAAGTTTAAACTTAATAGAAATTAAATTTGTCTCTAGTTTCTCCCCCTGAAAAAGTAATAGTAGAGCTGTCTACATCGTGCTGAAATTTACCAATCTTTCCATAGAGCTTGTGAGTGGATGGGCCCAGACCGGTGCACAGCTCAGATTCACTTGTCCCTCTGTGTCCATAACAAGGTCCCACCACATGAACACCACCTGAGCAACTCCGTCTCTCTCGGCCTTCAACACCTGGATGCAAGACCGCTCCTTGGGGATCGGATTCTTGCCCGACCAGTCAAATCTGGGGAAATAACAAACCAAAAATTTTGTGACAATTTCCCCAAACTGGATTTTTTCTATAGACCTACTGTATTTATATTTGGCATTTATAGTTTACTGTAAACTAATTTCATGGGGCTCTCTTGGATATTAATTGAAATAAAAAATAAATTAGAATTGAAGTAGAAATAAAATTGAAAAATAAATATTATGCCCTATGTTGGATTAAACAGTCATTGTTTCTTCTCCATAGGAAAGTTTATTACAAATAAATATAACTCATTAATTCATTTTCTTAATTAATAAAATTAAGATGTTTTGCCATGATAGCATTGAGCCCAATAAATAAGTCAACAGTAAAAAAAAAACACATCCGGTTCTTTATGTAGGCATTGTCACTGTACATACATATTGTATTGTGCGTGTGCGAGACAAATTAAAACGAAGATGGGATTGATTTATATGTACAAACATATTATAATGAACGATGAAATTATGGGGAAAATACAAAATTAAGAGAAATAGACCTACCAGAGAAAATTAAAAAAACAAATCAAATATTTTGAGGTGATAAAGCCTAAATGCTAAAACAATACCATGAAGGCATAAAATTATATTAGTCATCAAAGAATTCAGGAGTAATACGCTTTTGATGAAAGGAAATATTTTAAGTTGATTTTGTGTCTTCTTCTTCTTTTCATATGCCCACATTTTTGGCTTACTAGGCCAATGGATGTAGGAGATGATAAAATTTGATGGGAGATACAATTTTGTAACCCAAGATAAGACTAGGGGGTCTATTTACTAAGTGACAACAGTCGACAGACAGCGACAAGCGACAATAGTTGACCGAAACGACAACTTAAGTGGGGGAAAATTAATTAATTTGGTTAGCATATCTGCTTCCAATGCAGTAGGTCCAGGGTTCGATTCCCGCCAAAGTCAGAAGTTTTTTAACTTCTGATTTGGACTTAAGTCCATCAGTTTTTGTCTTAGGAGTTTGTAAACGGTGACTTTGGAGCAGTCCTAGCAACGAAGCACATAATAAATTCAGAGTTGTTCTGAATCGGCCTTGTTGATTCTGGCGTTGATCCGCGGGTGTTCGCACTGTCCATACCACTGATTGCTATATTTCCTATTAAAAATAATGATCTTTGGTTGGTTATCGCTCACTCGTCGATATGGTGGTGCTTTGATTTACTGCCCCCACTGAACTACAGTTATATGACTGAGTAGGTAGACTCTAAATACAATTTATATTTATTTATTATTTATTTAAGAGCAAGTGAGAACTGAGTCTGCCACCGCAAAGTTTCATCATAGCCCTACCAAATTAAATAGTAATTCTGATTCAGCTTAGAAACTTGTATAGCTGCAGTCGGATGCGTGCAGCGTTGAGCCAAGCGAATAAGCTTTTAATTGTCAATATTTAGTAATTCAATTACACATTTAACACATTTAAAGCAGTCTGCCAATGTTTTCTTAACATAATAAACAACTACATACAGCAAATGTAAGTAATTACTATAAAAATTTGGTATGATAAAAATTCGAGGTGGCAGCTCACTTGCTCTTCTCACTAAATTTGTTGTTTCGGTCGACTATTGTCGCTTGTCGTTGTTGATCGACTATTGTCACAATTAGTAAATAGCCCCCAGGTTTAACAAAGTTGTGATATAGTAATTAGTACCTAATACATTTACTATTTACTCAGGCAAACTGTAGGTTTATAGGCCTAGCTAAGAAAAAAAATCAGTTATTAGCTATTACTCTAATAATTTAAATTAAGCACATAAAGCAGGCCGCAAGGCCCATGTGAGGATTCATTTTCTTAGAACTATTATTTTTGTTGGTACATATTATTGTATTTTCTTTAAATGTGTTAAATATGTTTTCCTTATATTGTAATGTTTTTGGTGTAAACGAAATGAATAAAGCTTATTGAATCTGAATCTGACTTTGTGCACATTGCATACGTATTATTTACCTTAAGACTGGTTGTATGGGAACGATGGTTTTGAAATCGCTCTCAGAAAACTGACTTAGTTGTATATCGTGCACTGCCGCTGCACCTGAACACGTGGCCACTTGTTCAGGAGTTTCCAACAAAACCTTGCCATCAATTTGTAGCAAATTTATCTTGTTCCACTGTTGTGCAAGTGAACTTTCAACCACCTGTGCATAGATTGTACCAGATGATGGGACAACAATGCAATCTTTCTGAAACAAAAGGCAAAACAAATAGTAAAACATGCACATATCCAGGTCAGGGTCCACTAGATACCTAACAGCTGCTGTAAGGTCAGCATAAGTATCTATCTAGTGGACCCTGATCCAGGTACGCATTGTTATGTAATTTCTAAACAAACTGAAGATCTAGTACCTAGATGCCTTTCTCCGACTACAATGTTCCGGTTCAAAGAGATGGAAGACTCTGCAGTAAGTATTTTACAACATATTCTGATCAATTCAAATCTCTACAATATTTCAGACCAGCTAAATAATTTTTTTGGAAATAAATTGATTATATAACCAGTTTATTACCTACCTCTAAGAGGGCTTCATGGGCATGGGTGAAAGTGCCAATCGCCCCTTCACCTATAAGTTCGGTATCAAATACTTCAGTCACTAGAATATTGGCTCGGTGTTTCATATCACCATGTTCACCAACTGTTAATTCAGTTGATCGTTTGTGAAACACCTGGATTGCATCGCTGAATCCATTCTCTCGTATAACTTTTGATGCGCATTCTGCCATTGGCTGGAAAGCCTACAATAATAATATTAGAATAGCAGTAAGTTTATACATCAATAGGCTGTAGGCTGATAAGTCTGCTTAATAGTAGGCCTATAGGGCCTAGTAGTAGACCTATTTCTATCCTACAAACAGGCCTAGGCCTAACTAGAACAACAATAGGCCTACGTTCAAATTTGTTTGGCTTGTTGATTTTGTGGGCAGAACCTATATTTCTTATTGAAGGGCCTAAGCACAGGCCAAAGTCTATGTAGGTAGGCCTACCTATGTAGGTAGGCCCCTATGACTTTAAAAGTAGAGACTAAGGACGTGTCTGATTGCTTGAAAAACGTGGCTCAGTCTCATTCTCATTCTCAGTTTTACGTCATCAATAATCGGTGACGTCAGAAGCAATGTACGAAGGGTCCAGATCGAGACTGAGAACGGGAATGAAACCAAGTAACGAAATAACCACACTCATTTTCATTCTTATTACTAAAAAAATGGCGGCCTAGGGAGACGATCAAACTAAAACACTTCCAAATCATGTTGAGTAACCAAATAAGTTATTAAATGTAATAAATAATATAGTAATTAATAGTAGCCTACAGAGTCAAATTTGATATGGAAACGTTATGTAAACAAAACACACAGTCGGCCACCTGCATGTGTCAACTCCATGGCTGTTCGTCTTGTTTGTTTTGATGTTGATACCATTGTTGATACTCCCATCAAGAAACGACCGAAAGGTACACTTTTAGTAATGAGACCGAGACCGAGACTGAGAATGAGACTGAGACTGAGAACATAGTTCAGACAAGTCCTATGTATGGCCAGCTTAAGTATTAATTAGCCCTGTGGCTATTTATTTGAAGCTAGGCATAGGTACTTCATTTTAAGATAAGATAAGGTAGGTAATCTTTATTTTTTGTTTCTTGTTCTCCCGGACGAACAATTTGGATTTCGAGCAAAGCACTCCACAATACAACAGCTAACGAGGATAACTGATAAGATAACAGATGGTTGGAACAGCGGCGGTATTCCTTGACGTCTCCAAGGCATTTGATCGTGTGTGGCATGTTGGACTCATTCACAAAATTGTACACTTTCAGTTCCCTGATTATCTAGTCCTGCTTATTCAATCCTTCCTCACTGAGCGTACTTTCTACGTATCAAAAAATTCTGTCTCCTCCTCACAGCGCCCAATCCTTGCCGGAGTACCTCAGGGTTCGGTGCTGAGCCCTGCTCTATTTAATGTCTTCACAGCCGACATGCCACCTCCGCCGGAAGGTGTTACCTCGGCAATGTTTGCTGATGACTTCGTGGCTCTGTCAACCAATCGTCGCCCATGGATCGCAGTTCGCGTTGGACAACGTTACCTTGACACTATTTCAGACTGGTACGCAAATTCACGCATGGCCCTCAATGTGGAGAAGACTTCAAGTACTCTCTTCTCATGGTCTAGAAAACGGCCTCCTCCTCGGTTACGTCTCAATGATGTCGCCATACCATGGGCACCGACCAATAGATGACTGGGCATAACTTTAGACCGTAAACTTACGTGGGACCCACATATCCGGTCAGCAACTCAGAAGGCAACCGGTAAACTCGTCTCTCTGTACCCCCTTCTGCGGAATGCACAGCTCTCGGTAACGGCCAAGCTCCGCCTCTACACGTCTGTAATCCATTCAGCGGCGTTATACGCATCTCCTGTCTGGGGAGGATGTGCAGCATCCCACCGCAACCGACTACAAGTGGTGCAAAACAAGATTCTTCGTGTGTCCCTTTCTCTCCCTCGCTGGACACGAATGTCTGAGGTTCACGCTGACCTCGGTCTGCAAACCGTGGACCAATGCATTGCTGCACAAGCTGCCAGATTTTACGCATCTCTAGAAGCGGTACCAAATCCCCAGGTTTCTGCACTTGCCCACATTATTCCGAGAAGAAGCGACGTATTCCCGCGCCCCATTGCAGCTCTTGGACCTCGTTTCTTGCCTCCACGTCGTCAGGCACGGCTTCTGCGGGCTCGTCAACGTCTCATTGCCGGTCGTCGTCGAGTGGATGTAGTGGACCCACGACTAAGACCTCCGTGACGATAAAAATAACTCTCCTTGGATGTCTCTTGTGGGACTTTTTCTGCCACGGATGCAAAACCTAGAAGTTTGTTGCCATTTTCAAGTTCCGGCGGTATTTTACCGAAATCAACGGTGCCTGTCACCAATTACCATGCAGCACAAGGACGCTGTCCATCGCCCAACTCTGGCACACATCAGATTTTTAGTTATAGGTGCTTCGCACCAGGCACTAAAAATACCAGGGAAGAGGCTTCGAGCCCCACGACCATTCCCCAAAACAGAAGATTATTTTATTTCTTGCTTAGAAGCTTAGAAAATGCACGTGCTCCAGAATATTCTCCAAAAGAAAATGCTCGAGCATTTTACATCACTACTACCCATGAAAATAAATCAAACATTTACTACCCGCGGGTAGCGCGGGTATCAATCACGGGTACCCGGGTACAAAAGTTTCCGGGTATTGATATCCCTACTTTAAATCAGTACCGGTAACATTTAAGAGAATTTAAAAGGTAAATTACAGCATTTTAAGTAATGAAAGGAAAATAGAATAGGCCTACCTAGGCCTACTACATAGCAAAAATAATTATAGTGTGGACCAGTTAAAGTGGCGGTCGCCGAGGGATCGCAGCACTGTCGACCACGCACTATGGCCACAGGATCGGCAAAAAGTAGATAAAATAACGGTCTCTAAAACTGATTTCGGAGAAAAACACGACTATTTTAAAGCCAAGCCTTGTCCAATATATCATTTAAAAAAAGTATTTTTTGAAGTGTACGAATAAAATCAAGACATTATGATGCACCTAAACATTGACATCACATCTGGCGAGGTTGGCATTATAAACAGCTGGAACTCTGGACACACCATGACCAACAAGGCAAAAAACACTTTCGTAATCGTGATTACTTAAAATCATTATTTCGCTAAAATACTGACTCTTTGGACGAACTACTTTATTCACAGCTTATAAAATGTTGATTTATGTGATAACATATCACGATAACATGACCAAATACGGTAGGCCCTACCTAATGCCAGTTGTGTGTAAATTGTCAAAGTTGGCGTCCGTGCTCTCGCTTGACCTTGACGTGCGACAGCTTATCTGGTCCAACCTATATTGAAAGAGGGGGGGGGGGGGGGGGGCTGAGGTTTAGTGACCATCAAAAGAAGAGTCAAGGAACTAAACAGATAACATCTATCTGCATCTTGTGCACTCTGCTCGCTTTAAAGAAGTCCACTTTATATAGCCTAACATTATTTTTTATAATGTGATTATAGCCTGCTTATTTATCTTTTAGGCCTTAACGTAAAAGTAATAAAAAACACACCTACCTCACATGCAACAATGGTATCTGCACCACACTTGGCAGCCATCATAGACAGCAAACCAGTTCCTGTTCCAATATCTAGAACATGAGCTTCTTTGCCACAATTATGCATCTTTTCAATTGCTAATTTAATGGCTTCATAATACTTCTTGTTCTAAAAAGGAAAGTGTAAAGTAGGATTAAAGTCACGTCCGAGGAATGCCGAATTATAAAATTACAACATAGGCATACCGTTTGCCTACCAGTATTGGGGAAAGAAGTTAAAAGAAGAAGATCAAAATGTTCAATTTTGGGGATGGGCCTACTTTTTGAAAATGAAAAAAACTTAGGCCTATAGCTTTTTAAAACAACTTATCCAACAGGACTTCGTTGTGATTAATTATGTCTGTTTGTTGGTTCGATCCCAAAGGGCCAAACCGATTGCGATGAAATTTTAAACAGACATCTGTGATCAGTGTAGTAGGCCTAGGCCAACTGAGAATTGTTAACAAAATCAGCCAAATCTGTTACGAATCAAACGTACAAGAAATCATAGCCTAAATTGAAAATAAAGGCTGAAATGTGCAACATTTAATTAAACATCAATGGTTTTATTCTTGAAGAAATCATTTTTATCCAATCATGTTTGTCGCGGTGAATGCATGCAGTGACTAAAGTATAACAAATCTCCATGCTCAATAATCCCAAAATTCCGCTGGGAGATAGAGTAAATAAACAATCTATAGGCTACACTACTTCGTACTGGTCATGTTTTCCATTAATATTGTAGGCCTAGGTCTACGCATTTCAAAACATGTTCTAGGCCCTATAAATTGTCCAGGAATTAAAAATCTAGCCCAACCATTGATTGAACCAGGGTCTCCCACTTACAATCGGATAAAGCATATAGGTGTTATAAGTCGAAGAAATTTTTGAAAAAATGAAAAAAAGCGTAAAATTGCAATTTTCATGAGAAATAATTTTTCGATTGCGCTCAAATTTCACACAAATATATTAATTCATAAAATTAAGGTTCTGTGCAAAAATCACTATGATTGGATAAAGCATGTAGGTGTTATAAGTCAAAGAAAGTTTTAAAAAATCAAAAAACTCGGAAAATTGCGATTTTCATGAGAAATAATTTTTCAATTGTGCTCAAATTTCAAACAAATAAATAAAAATTCATAAAATGAAGGTTCTGTGAAAAATCATTACAATCGGATAAAGCATGTAGGTGTTATATAAGTCGAAGAAATTTTTAAAAAATAAAATAAAATCGTAAAATTGCGATTTTCGTGAGAAATAATTTTTCGATTGAGCTAAAAAACGTGGCAGTTATAAGTTCCAAGATTTCGAAGGCCTCCAGAAAATTTCATCGCAATTGGAGTATCGGTTAAGCCGGAATAACACAAAAATACAAAAAGAAAAAGAAGAAAAAAAAAGAAGAAAAAACATTCCGGATTTTTTTCTCCAGTGTAGTGAAATGGAATCTTCGCTTTGCTCGCTACACTCAACCAATTACATATATTAAATTGATAAGTGAGGCGTACGACACATCCTGTCCTCACAGACAACAGCCAAGCAATGTTAGTGCAGGACCCCTATTTTATAACTCTGACCGAATTGGATTCGTACATTTTCGACTGTAATCGATTCGGTTGTGGTTGGTCAAAGTCAAAATGTATGATTCACATGGCAGTGCAGACGGCCAAATGTGAACAAATGAATCACAGTCAATTGTCACATCTTCGAAATGACAGAAACAGAATGAAATAGATGTGTGTATTATTTCCAATTGGGGAGAAATGGATTTTAAATACATAGTATAATTTCATGAAAAAAGAGAATGCACAGGACTTTTAGGGGTAGGCCCTTACTAATTAGGTAGGTTTTCTTTGAGCATACTAGTGTTATTTGTTTGAGAAAGTTAATATGTGGTAGTGTTTATGATTAGGCTAGGGCTTATCTCCCACCATTTTTCCTAATAAAACAAACAAATTTTGGCTTACGAAAAAAATCACATACCTTTCGACCTCGACCAACCACAACCAAATCAATTACCGTTAAAAACTTACGAACCCAATTCGGCCAGAGTTATAGAAAAGAGGCCCAGGTGGGGCTACTCAAATCACATACATAATATGCTACAGACAAGATGTGATTGAGATCACTATAGGGTGATTAGAATTTAGTATTTGAAACGCTTTGTTGGATTGGAAGTAAAACATGTGTATAGTTATTGTACATTATTACTTTTTAGTTTTTGATTGCTTGTAAGCTTAGGAGGTCTTAGGTAATTTGGCAGTCTTATTGTTAATTATAGGCCTGTACCTGACATTCATAGTTATGTTGGCAAAAGGCAGGTTGCCCCATCGCTTCGTAAGAGACGCCTAATAAGTCAAGTGAAAACGAGCCAAAAGGTTTGCAGGTACATAATTACCCTTTCAGTGTCATGTAGCATGTCAGCAAATGCAGAGCGGGCAATCTCTTGATGGTAATCGTAGTCCTCATCTTGTAATTCCCACTCATCCATTCCAGTTTGGGGATTGAGTTTCTTCGTAAAGACGCTCATCTTTCGTAACAGAAGGTCCCCACTGATCTGCCTGACAAACAATTTTAAATGTTGAGTAACTCTGCAACTGTAAGTGGTTTTATAAAGGAAGCATTCAAATTAAAACATTTGGTTTGGTTAAAATTAATTTGTTAGGGTTTATCTTTAATGGCAATGAAACCATCCCTACCGGTAGACGCCTACATGTCACTATTGCTTTTAAACGGTGATGTACCATAGTAGACCCAACATCAATGTTCAACAGCAATTAGTGACATGTATGTGCTGGTAATTGGCTTCAATGCAATACAAATGGAAAAGCTCAAATCTTACACAACCACAAGAAATTGAAAAAGTACATGTAGATGTAGATATACTAGGGCCGCTTCGCGAATCGCGAACACTTTTTCTAGTCGCGTTCGCGCTGATGGATGAGCTTTTTTGTAAGTTTTTAGTATGGTACATCTTAAATTCAGTTCCCACGCGTACTGGCCAGCTGTGAATGGAAGTGGATCGAACGCGCACCTTGCACGCGTTGATCTCCACGTACGTCTCTCTTGCACTCATAGCCTCATAGGTAGCTACTCGCCAAAGCACAGACGGACCGAAAACAGATACTAAAATGCGCGAGCGCAGCTGGTAAAAACTAGAAACGTGTCTTTTGTAGCGATAGTAGGCCTAGGCCTACACTTGTTAACCGATTTTTGTAATAGTAGGCGGGAAAAACGTATTAAATAGGAACGTTTTTGAAGAATAAAAGTGACATTATTACAGGAAATTTTATAGTCCCTACAGGTTAACATAATTTTTTTTTTTAAGTGCTAAGTTCAGACGTTTTGTGCAGGAAAACTCCTATGAAGGAAACGTTATAGTTGATAACCTATTTTACAACATTATCGGTACCGGTATTGAGTTTTTCATTTTAAATTATCTCCTCTAATAAAACGTTAACTGAAAAAAACTAATGACTGCTTCAAAGAAATAAGCATAGACCTACAATAGACCTACTGGTAATAAAATTGGCAGTTTTGTCTCTAAGCCTCTTAAGGCATAAGTTGCATTATTGGATTGCCTAATGGCCGGGGCCAGGGCCTACACCCTAATGAACACAAACAAAATTTTACTCTATATGTGGGTGGTAACAAAACACCAAAGTAGCTGTAAAGTAGCATCACTACTATTATAAAGTAGCTGCACAAGTAGCAAGCTACTTAGAAATGATAGTAGCTTAAAAAGTAGCTAAGCTACTTTCTAAGGTCAAGTAGCTGTAGCTGTAGCAGTGCTACTTTTTTAAAGTAGCTTTTAACAACACTGAATTAAAACCTGAACCCACCCTAGTTGGTGGCACTGCTCGAGCAGTGTCTAATTTTTCTTTTCCAGTAGATCTGAGTGAATATAACATAAAGTAATCCATCTCTTATTAAATGAAACAAACATAATTGTCATGTTGACATGTTAACATCAGCACAGCTTGTTTACATGTGCCCCGCCCTGGGGCACTTGTAAACGAATACAATTTATTGCATTTTATTGTAAAACTAAATATAAGTACCTAGGGCCTAGCTTCTTAAATTCATTTGGGGATAAATGGAAAAGTAAATTTTCACAATCTGAATACAAAAATGTGTTTCTGACTGAAGTTTTTGACTAACTGAAAAAATGTGTTTACATGTGTCCCCCTCTCCCTTATTTACAATAAATGCTTCTAGGTACTTTTAGTAGCCTATTTAATTTAGAATTAGTTACACCTCAAATATTGAAATCAGCACAGCAGTCATGGCACAACTGTCATGACGGAACGTAAATCAGATCTCGACCACAAGGAAATTATTGGTTCTCGACCTAGGTTTGCCCTAAACCTAGGCCCCTAAACCCTGTGGCGTACGTGGTTGGAAATGGTCAATTTTGCTCATTATTGATTGTTTTGCACCGAAATATGTATTTTGGTGGACATTTATACCGTTTTTATAATGCTTTTAAACTCGGGGCCGATTTCTGATTTTGATCATATTCGGCAAAGTTTAACATGGGCTTTGCTAGTTAGTTAGGCCTAGTATCTTCTCCTTTGCTGTTGACTATTAGTCAGTGGCAGGTTCCTCCTTCATCTCCCGTTATCTCCTTCGTCTTCCACTCTTCCATAAGTTCCCTGATATTCCCTTCAGACTCCGAGCAAGGCCCAGTGTTCTCCCCAGGCCCGGACCGCCGGGCGGGCCGCCCGGCAATAATTCTCTGCCGCCCGGCAAAAAAATTTTTAAAAAAAAAATTCAAATTTTTTTTTTTTTTACTAATTGATTTTCGAATTTAATAAACTCTAATCTTCCACTTCACGTTCGTCCCATCTCTAAACTGCAGCGCAGATTGTAAACAAAATCGTGGAGACTAATCTCGCTGATATAGAACCCGACAAGGAATGCATTTAAAGTTTTACGAAACACATAGGCCCTAAGTTGGCAAAATGGCAATCATCGCTATGATTGTGAACATTCACTGCACACAAGGAGCACACACAAGTGAACAATTTTAGCAATTTTCCAATTTTATTGATTGCTAGGACGAATTTTAAAGTAATAAAAATGAAGTCATCAAATACAACAATGTTTCAAGTTGTAGTAATTGCATACCTACAAATCTTAGATATGTAATAAACACTTAAAAAGAATAGCATCATCACCTTTACAAGGGCCTATTGCACTCATTGTAGCAATAGGACTACAGTAATTCACAACACACATAACAAAAACTTGTAGAAATACAGCCAAACCTTACACACTCAAAAGGAATGAGATCTAAAAAAAGGGCCAAGCTCATCTACCCTTCCACATAAACGTACAGTGTCCCATAACAGCATCCTCGAAAAGCTTGGCAAATAGAATTTGCGATTTTTAATTTAACGTAATAGTTTATCCAAGTTCTTTTTTTCTAGTAATTTAAACGTAATAACATGCAAATTCTATTTTGCCAAGCTTTTCGAGGATGCTGTTATGGGACACTGTACGTTTATGTGGAAGGGTAGATGAGCTTGGCCCTTTTTTTAGATCTCATTCCTTTTGAGTGTGTAAGGTTTGGCTGTATTTCTACAAGTTTTTGTTATGTGTGTGATCTCATTACTTTTTCAAGTTCCATTACAAAATTATTTGCTAAAATATAATATTTTTATCAAAGTTGATTTAAATTCTATGGTATTAGCAGTAACAATATAGGATGTAAAATATCTAGACCCGGATTCATGTACATCCTGGGTATAGGTGGTATAACCATGGTATAACGACGGTATAAGGACTGGACCCCAATTCTTGAGTTCGTGGGAGATGAGTTGAAAACGCAATTTGAAAACGAAGTCGTTTTCGTTTTCGAAGGAATTGGTATTCTTGAACGGTATCGTGGAAAACGTCATGGGTTGTGAGTTGAAAGCATTGATATTAAACCCCTATAGTAGGCTAGATTAGCAGTCTCCTATACCTCCGCACAGGCGCGAGCGTAGCAAATTGAAGACTAAACCCGGGCCCATTTCAAGATGGCCGATTTGGTGTTTTAATTTATGCTTTTTAATTGCAATAAAGTATTTTACTGGATTGTTTGATATGGTTTTAGCTTGTGCAGCATGGTATTAAACAAAAGAAACAAAACGAAGTGATTGCATAAGGGAAAATTTTGTAATCATTTGGTGTTAAAGGCTAGTATGCTTACCTGTCAAACCCGGCGGCAAATCTTGAGAACTATTTGGCCAAAATCGCTCCCATTTGATTAACATGTTTAAAATGTCATTTTAAGATGGCTTCTAATTGTACCGGAAGTGGACCACCGACTGCTGGTCTAGCCAATAATATAGGATGTATATGGTTGAAAGAGTATCACGAAATCCAAACACTTTAAAAAAATTTGCGTAAAGCAAAGCTCGAAAAAGTTCTATATTTATTCTGGATGGCAGTGCCTTCATAAACGCGGGGGCCCAAACGAAAGACAAGTTGTATGAAATGATTTGATTGTTGCAATTATGTAAACAAACAGTTGAGCAAGTTCATATCAGAACAATGTTGTGCTGGCCATAGGGTGGGGTAGGCTTGTCAAACATGTAATGTAAGTATGAATTTTACTAGTCCTATAGCCAATGGACTTTAGACCTACACTTTTGCATTATAAATAATTTTCCACATCTGGGCCTAGGCCAGGGACGGTTTCTGATTTGTTTTATGAGAGTATAATGACACCTTTTCTCGTTCCACACAAAGAAGAAAAATTTTAAATGTCCGCTATTTGTTTACGTATCGCACTTTCCCGCCTAACTCTGCTTATACCGTCAACAAGTGTCAAGTAACTATGGTACTGTTGATTGTATGCTAAGTGTTTAAGGCTTATTTTAACACCTTTATTTGGAAGCCTTCCAACAAACTTTTTCAATTTTTTTTTCAAAAGAGACTATATTTCTATAACCTTAATGTCCATGTAAAATATGAACATTGTAGTCCCACCCGTCTGGTCAGAATCGCGGGCCGACGTATAGATGTTAGCAGTAGTAGGCAGTAGTAGGCAGTAGCTAACATCCTTAAAGTGATTTTGAGCATGTTTCAAGCCATTTTTTCACCAAGAAGGAATAATCGTACCCAATAAAATTTGGCATGTGTTGTCAGGTACCTAAATCCCTCGATTGTGATAGTTTTCAAGTTCACATCACGTTACATGACGGCTGGGTAACACACCTCGAAATCACCCCAACTCTGCTTGGTGTATAAGGTGCTTGAGTGTGTAGCGCACCGCGGCTTGGCTGCGGCGCCCTAACGGGCACCTAGATAGCCTACATTACAAAGGAGAAAATAGGCTTAGACTATGATTTCAATCAAATTTGAAATGTTCATACCACTAAACCAACTAAAGTAAGCTACTTTCAAAGGGCTTCAAAAACCTCTAAAACTCACCAAATCGAATCTAGGATATCAAATTTTTTGCGGGGGCAAGCCCCCGGACCCCCACTATTTTTGCCTGTACCCGGCAATGTTTATGGAATATCCAGTGAACATTTTTTTCTGGGGAGAACACTGAAGGCCTCTTCTTGCTCACGTCTCCATTTCGCTCAATTCGCCCCTCTCCCCCCCCAGTCCACCCTCTCCCCTAGTCTGGATACACCTTTGGCAGTAGTTTCAGAGATTTTTTGAACCCAATCAACTTCCTTTCCCCCACTATCCCATCAGAAAGGCCATTCCATTCCACCCACCCTCCTAGCCAGGAAGGAGTTTTTACCCACATCCGTGGCCCATGTACCTCTCTCAAATTTCCATGAATGATCTCCTCTGGTATATAGCTAGCTCTTCTTAGATGCCCAAATTTATATCCCACCCTCCCTCATGTGCTCTGGACACCCTGTACATCTTACCCATTCTGTCCATTTTTCTCCGGTCCTCAACCGTCTCCCAGCTGGGGGTCGAGAGTAGGTTACAAAATAAAAACCTAGGTTGAGAATTGAATCGATAGGCCTACAGCCTTCAATTGTTAGTTGATTCGACAAAAGTATAATATTTGGATACGTGTTAGGGTGGGGCTAGGTACTTTTTTTGGTGGTAGCCACAAATTTCTAACAAAGGGGAAAAGAGCACTCTTGCAGTTGGCGGGTCCCAAATTTTTTTTCAATGAAAACATACGCACCCGCAATCCTTTCCCTTACAAAACTACTTCGTTAGGATAGCCGAACTTTCCGGGGTGGCTACAGTGCGCCGCGCTAGTTCTAGGATATTTTCGAAAAGAGCGCACCCGAAATCCTTTCCGTTAGTGTATAAAAGATGGGACCCGCCAACTGCAAGAGTACCGGGAAAAGTAGGTAAATGGGAAGGGGGAGCGCGAAGCGCCTATGTTTTAATAATAGCCTAGGCCTACACCAAAGATGGTAGACCTACCGGTAGTATAGTGGTAGGATATAACCTGGCCTAGGCCCTAGGCCTAGCCATAGCCTAGGCCTGGCTAATCTTGGCCCTAGTCTAGCGCTTTGGAGACGAAGGCATGTAGGGCTAGCGGAACTCTTGCCGCTAAGCGGGTCCACCTTTTAAAAACGTTATTTTTCGTGTACTCTAGTCTAACCCC
>JAMZAV010004756.1:0-45259 GCA_024449915.1 Sweltsa coloradensis | reverse complement strand
TTTCTATATCTAAAATTTTAACTCAAAAGATGAGATATACGCTAATTTTACTAAGCAAATTTCTCACCTATTCGGGTATTTAATAACTTAAGATGTTCGCATTCTGCATTATTTTATAAAAATAATAGTCTTGAACCACTTAACAAAAATAATATGCTAATTACAACAAGTAAAATATGCAACGCGTAATAGAAAAACATTTAAAAAACACTTAACTTATGTGTGAAATTTAAAAATATTTCGACGAGGATGAGATTCGAACCCACGCGTGCAGAGCACATTGGATTAGCAGTCCAACGCCTTAACCACTCGGCCACCTCGTCTGGTGTAGGGTGACCTGGACTTGGCTACACTTGACCTTCCTAGACTCTGTTGTGCTTAGTTGACGGTAATATTGTTTGTGGTAATATTGTGAGCGTACGACATCGTGGTGCTTAGTATAGATACTACTAGTGACGCACGAGATAGTACAAGGATTGTAAAATAAATTTTTGTAGGATGCCCGCTGTAGGGTATACACATCAGACTTAACCGATGTGCCCCTCTTCAAGTGAACTAGGTATATTGCGGATAGTAAATTGTGAAGGGATGTCCGAGGGCTATTTGCGAGGACTCGATCCCTTGCATTCGCATCAACAACTGAGGAAAAACCTCGGAAAAAACCTTCAGTCAGGATTGCCGGTCTCGACGGGATTCGAACCCGGGACCTCCCGAATCAGAGTCGAGCGCAAAGGATCAGGATTTTATGTAAATTAATTTCACTACATTCTATACGGTAGTGTTTACCGATTAATGAAATTGAGAGATTGTGGGATAGATGTTAAATAAATAAATTAATTAATAAATAAATAAATTAAAAAAATAATAAATAAATAAATAAATAAATAAATAAATAAATAAATAAATAAATAAATTTACAAATAAATATACAAATGAATAAATAAACAAATACATTAAAATACAAATAAAAACATAAATAAGTGTGTGAGAATGTTGAAGACTGAAGGCTGTTGCTTCAAGGATCCCAAATTTTTGGTCATGATAACTAACCAATCCCCAATAACTACCAAACGTTACCATCATAACACTAGGGCTACCCGAAGCCGAACGCTATTTCACAGTCGCGTTGATGGATAAACGTTTTGGTTTATTGAGCCCCATTATCCTGAGCAAACACACGAGGTTTCTGGCATGAGTAGTGAATGTGATGTAATTGGCTCCCACGCGACGATCATCCAACTGAAGTCAAGTGTAGTCGAAGAAGTAAATAAGATTATTTATGATTACAGTTTACAGTGCCAAACATTAATTATCCGAAACGATATTGCCTCATATGTCTGTGCAGGCTGACATGACACACGGTTTTAAAAGAAAACTCTGAATCGAAACGAAGTGAGTCAAATGAATTTTAAGAAAACAAAAATCGACGAGGATGGGATTCGAACCCACGCGTGCAGAGCACATTGGATTAGCAGTCCAACGCCTTAACCACTCGGCCACCTCGTCTGGTGTAGGGGTCAGACTTGTTTACTAAGCTGACTACAACACATTGTTGATTTTAATACACAAGAGTTGCTGGCTAAGGTCAGTGAGTATACTTATGTGTGGAGATGACGCAGTCTTCACAATGTTTCGGAAGTCGCATTTTTTTATTTTATTTATTTATTTATTTACAAAACTGATTTACAAAGGAGGAAAACAAATGCAATGTACGCGTCGTCGTCAGTGAGACTGACTGTACTGAGTACGCCAGAGCTCGCAATAAAATGCATCTCTATTTCCTTGCTGATGTTTGCGAGATGGGCTTTGCATGGGCAGAGGAATTATATTACTATATTTATATTCATTTATTGATTGTTTACATTTAAAAAAATATTTATTATTATTATTTATTTTCAACTGAATGAATTACAGTAATACATGCACATTGCTGGTGGCAAGAGTTGAGCAAGGCCCCATAACAACACGTGCCTTACCACCAAACTATTGTCTAAACCTAAAGTAATGCTATTTACACGTAACATGTTCACGTCAAACACGTCAATTCATTACAGCATTAAAAACAAAACATTAAAATAAAACTTCATAATTAAACATAACCTCCCTCATAAGACAGGGTTTAAACATTCTAAATACTACTCTTGCAGTGAATAAAAACCATTTGTGCATGAAAAGTGTTTTGTAGCTCTTTAAAAAAATTAAAACTTCCTAAATTATGAATTGATTTGATTTTTGGTGGTAAAACATTGGGGGCTAGCTTGAAAAATGAGTTAGTGAAATCGATCCCATGCAATCCTGCTTCAAATGATTCATGTAAAGCAAACCTCATCTAGCTGTGTAAATAAACCTTACCAAACAAATCACAGATTTCTAAAATTTAAAACTTTTTGCGTGATTAAAGTCTGGACTCATTCATCAGTCCAACTAGCCATGGCTAATGTGGCCAGTCTGCCAGTGTAGGCCGCGCTCATCCCGGCCAGCTGGCGATAGTTTTTGCTCAGTCGATCAGACAGTAACTTCGATTATGAGATGCAGACAACTGGAGTAAATGAGTAATTCATTGAGCGCGCGTGTGCTCGGCTATTACGAGCAGATTCAGGGGGTCGAGCAAGGGGAGAGAGATACACGTATTGTACAGCCGGGATTAACACTTTATACGGCAAAAGACTGGGACTCAAAATTTTGCTTTCTACATTAACAATTTGAAATTCGTGATTTTTTAAAATAATTTTAGATTTTTTCCCCTTTTTTTTACATGTTTAAATTTAATCTACTACAGTCAAATAGAATATCCGGGACATCCCTGAAATTTGTGTGATTGTATTTTATTATTAGAAATATAAAAGGAAACATTGTACCAATTCCGAACAAACAAAGCAGCTTTTACCCGCGTTAAATGTTTGAAAAACTGGCAGATATAAATGTGTATATTTTAAAAAGTTAAAGAAAATGTGTATCCCACTGCCTTTCAAGGGTTTTAAGGAAAGCTAGGCCATGTCTTCTATCCAAACTTTATACGAAAAACATTTCACAGAATTATAATTTGTTAATTACATTTACAAGAATATTTAAGAAATTACATTTACATTTTTAAAGTGCATAAATAATGTAAATATACACAATCATACATCTCATGGCTCTACGAGGACGTGGGTTCGATGTCGTCCGCGGTGGCACATACGATTAGGGCGCCGGTCCGAAGCGTATGACTCTACGAGGACGTGGGTTCAAATCCCGAAAAATGTATGTTTTTGTAATTGTTCTTCATCTTCATCTATCATCACTCATCGCCTCGAACAGCATTACCAACAAAAATCTTCATCAAGAACCGTGTATCTTATGACATCGTCAATGTATTCATTTATAACTGGCTTCATACACGCAGATAGTGTTAAGTCGTTGTGATGGTCAGATACAGATAGTACTCCTGGTTCAACAGAGCGTGGTAATATTGTGACTGGCCGGGAGTATAACAACACAGCGTTGATAACTTAGCTACTCAACTTAGCTCGCCGGAACACAGATCACCTGTTAAGCGTGGTGGTATCTAGATGTCCTCGGTTCAAAAGACGTGGTAAATGTAGCGGCAGCATACAACCCGAGCAGTCTAAAACTAGTACCCAGTAAGCTAGCCCGCAAGCCGTGGTAATTTGTTGTGGGACAATAATCTCCGGGTCAAACAGTGGTACTATTGTGCCACCGGCACAGGAGCGTAGGTAAAATAACCACGTTGAAAGGTGAAAGAGCAGGCCGGGGCCAAAAAACACGCAGTGTGTTAAAGTCCGTGCCGGCAGAACAGATAGTATTCCGGGTTCACAAGGTGGTAAGGTGACTGGGCATGCCGTAATAAAAAAACCAAGGCTCTAACTAGCTACCCCAAGCTAAGCCCGCCGGACACGCAGATAGTGTTAAGTCGTTGTGATGGTCAGATACAGATAGTATCTCCTGGTTCAACAGAGCGTGGTAGTACTGGCCGGGCATGTAACAAACGGCAGCTGACAAACAGCTCAGATAAGCCGCCGGACACCCAATGTAGCTGCGGTCAGCGATAGTTAGTCAGAGCGTCAGATAGTAGCCGGTTCAAAAGCGGTTGTGACTAGGCCGGGCAGCATAAACACCACAGCGTCGATAACTTAAGCACCAAGCTAAGCTCGACCGGCTCCAGATGTGTGTTAATGTTGTATGTCCGGTACTAACCCTGGTTAAACTGAGGCTGCAATACGGACCCGGGAGTATAACAAACCGCTCTGATAACTAGTACCCCAAGTCGAACCCGCGAAGGTAAGTATTGTAGGTTGTGGCATGTCAGATACAAAGACCTGGTAAAAGATGGTGGAAGTGGCCGGGCAGCCAAACAAACCAGCGTTGATAACTAGCTACCCCAAAGCTAAGCCCGGGATCGAGATAGTGCTTAAGCGTTGTGATGGTCAGATCAGATAGTACTCCATGGTTCAACAGAGCGTGGTAATTTGTGACGTGGCAGGGCGAGTCATAACAAACCCGGGTCGATAACTTGACTACCTAAGCCGCCGGACACGAATAGTTACGTGTGTGGTCATAACCAAAAGTACCCTGGTTCAACAGAGGTGGTAAGTTGTGATGGCCGACATAAACACCAGTTAAACCGTGCAAACAGCTGCCGCGGACACAAAACAAGCGTTGGAGTTAGATACCCAGGTATCCGCTTAACAGTGGTAATATTGTGGATGTCGGCAATATTGTCAAACAGAGCGTGGTAATATTTGACTGGCCGCAGCTAAGCCCAGACGACACCAGAGCTAAGTATTTGCGGTAGACAGATAGACTCTGTTACAGTGCGTGGTAAGTGACTGGCGCAGCCATAACAAACACAGCGTTGATACTTGCTCCCAAGCTAAGCCCGCCGGACACGCAGATAGTGTTAAGTCGTTGTGATGGTCAGATACAGATAGTATCTCCTGGTTCAACAGAGCGTGGTAATATTGTGACTGGCCGGGCAGTCATAACAAACACCAGCGTCTGATAACTTAGCTACCCCAAGCTAAGCCCGCCGGACACGAGATAGTGTCTTTCCCTTACAAAAAAAATACTAAAAAAATACTAAAAAAAACTACAAAAACTTTTGGAAGTTTTTTTTGGAAAACACACAAAATTTTTCAGTTTTAAATACAAAAATTTTTTGTATTTAACTTTAAAAAAATTTTTCAGTAGTAAACTACAAAAAAGGTCAGAGTTTAGCTACAAAAATTTTTCAGTTTTTCGGAAGTTCAATACTCTAAAGTGTTAAGTAGTTATACACTGATGTTTTCAGTAGTGAACTACAAGAATTTTTTAGTAGTGAAAATATCAAAAAATTTGTTAGATAGCGGCCAAATTTTTTAAAAAAATTTATAACAATTCTTACGGTCTGCCGTAATAATAATTTTAAAAATCTGCGTTCTGCTGTAAGAAATAACACGGCAAACTATAATACGCCCGGAAACTGTATTTTCATGTAGGTTGGAGCTTATTCAGCTTGCCCAAAATGCTTGGCACAAATGTCATAAAAGGAGGTTATAGGCCTAGGCTAATAGGTTCAACTTAATTTCTGAGGCTAGATCTGGGCCCCTAGACAAAAAAGTAATAAACACTTCCCCCCCACCTTGACAGTGAATTTTTGGCTGTATTAAACCCGAAAGGAGATAGGTTGTATTTGATAGGCCCCAAAAGGGTAGTAGGGCCCCAGTAAGCTTTAGAATTGCTCCAGGGCAGGCTTTTACACCCCAATTATTTTAGATTATTCCCCCAGTCTAAAACCCGGGCCCCTTTGAGATAGGCTAGGCCAGCCCAGCCCAGTAGGGGGGCCCCACACGAAAAAAATCATTTAACTTTTTAAAAAAAACATGATTTTTTTGCCCCATGATTTAAATGGGGAAAAAACTATTGGAAACAATATTTGGGAAAAAATTTTTGAGAGTTTTTGGATTTATTTAAAATTATTTAAGGGGCATTTTTGTACAAAAAAAATTTTAGAAAAAAAAACGACAAAAAACCCAAATGACTCGACTCATTTTAAAAGTTTGGGCACCCGATAATAATATGTAGGTAAAAATGTAAAAAAATTTGTTTAGACGGGGGGAAACCAGGGCCGGTGCATAACGCCCCCCCCATAACGACATGTATTTTTTTCCCGGGACTTTCCCCTGTTCTGTTACCACTGTATTCAATGAGGAAAAATAAATAAATCGGTTTAAAAAATAACTTTTTTCTGTGGATGAATAATAATTTCTAAGTAAAACAGTTTTGAACCTCCCTTTGAAATTTGAAAGTGTTTTAAAAAATGGCGAGATGAGCACGGCTCTGCCACCCGTCGGTGGGCGTCTGCAAAAAACCATACTGCCTGGTGGTGGTTGTAGGAACTAGTATGAAGTTCGGGCTGCCCGAGATTTGGGGGGTTAGGAAATAGGTAGGAAATGGGGATTAGTTTACATGTCCATCCAAAATAGAAAAGTATAATTTCCTCCTAAATGAATGAATCCGTTTCTCCTGTTATCGGAAAAACAACTTTAACCGCGTTCGGAGTATTTCGCCTCCATTTTTATGAAAAAATATTTGACTTGAAACGCCCCGGAAAATGGGGAATATTTAAAAAAGATTTTCAAGTCGATTCGATAAAAAATTTTATTTGGGGAAAATCAAAAAAGCATCACTGAGCCCAGACCATCAAAAAACACTTTCCCCTATATTGACGATATAAAAACTTTGATCGCCCCAAATCGAATGTTTAATGTAAAATGAGTGAAAATGCCGCTGAAAGGAAGCCATTTTGCTTGAGCCAAAGATTATACTAAAGTACAACAGTCTAGGGGGTGAACACTAAACGCCAATTCACAAAGGGGATCCGAACCTTGTTGCTAGTAGATGAGTTAACGTCATAGAGTGGCCATTCAGTGCTACCGGCTGCCAGGGTTTTATCAAAAATTACATAGTTTTGTCAAACTGCAGTAAAAGTAAACTAAATGGGCATAAAAAAGACATAAAAATAGTTGCTCTGTTTGTTGCGCATTTGTTTTTCAAGTCTGTAAGCTTTACGACAGCTGGGGAAACAGACAATTATTTTGCAACCACAGGATACAGTGTATAGCCACTCTCTGCTTAAAATCCTCCGGTCCGTGTTTACTTTCGTGCCGTCTCATAACATAAAATCCATTGAAGTGCATTTCGTGAGCAACAAGATGCTATTTCAGCAAAACAGGAGTTGAATCGGCTAAACTAACGTTAAATAACTTTACTATAACAAATATGCGTCGTGGAATGCACTCGCGAGCATGCTATAAGGTGTTGAAATGCGAGGGGGAAACTAGAAGCTAGGACAAAAATCATGCAAATTCAAGGAGATAGACCCGGCCTATTAATACGTTTTTCACCCAGGTAACCCAATTTGATTTAGGCCTAGCCTAGGCCTAACCCTTGTGTCAAGTTCACCAATCAAGATTAATTAGTTATTCATAAATTCAAAATTCATAATATTGACAGTGCCAAGTCTTCGATCTGTGGTCACTTTATGAACTAACTAGTTGAAGTGACGCAGATCACCGCTAGGTAGCAGCATCGACACTATTTTTACAACATAAAATACACGCGCCACCAATCAAACGTGTAGTTTATTATATTACTTGTAATTTTTTACAAAACGCTTTTTCAGGCGCGTTGTTAGATGAGCGTAATTGGTGTATTGAGGCCATCTGTTATGCAGAAGGTTTTAATATTGATTTCGTTTTCCCATTGCTTTGGCCTGCGAGTCACGCTGGGTTTTAATTTTTACGACGACGACATGAGGATCAGGAACGCACATACACTACATTATAATTATTGGATAAAGCATGTAGGTGTTTTAAGTCGGAAGATAAAAAAAAAACGTAAAACTGCGATTTTCACAAGGAAAATTTTTAAATTGCGCTCAAAATTATCACAAATACATAAATTCATAAAATTGAAAAATTAGGCCTTCCAGCTTCTGATTTTAAATTTTAACATCCAGTTCTTTAAGAATGGGAATAAAGAAATTCTTTTTATCTATTCATCAACGTTCTTACCACTAAACAATTATGAAATTGTAAAACGTACTTTTGTTCAGGATAAACCTAGCAAAAATCAATTATATCTGCATGAATTCCAATGAATTCCAATGATCAAATGAGCTTGAGTATGAACTACTTGAGGCCAGTAGTTACCTACTCGGACTCCAGTAGTTAAACTACTGGCACTTCAGTAGTTGGCCAGTAGTTAACTACTCGGACTCAGAAGTTAGCTACTGGCACTTCAGTAGTTAACTACTTCAAGCTCAGAAGTTAATACAAAGCCTTCCAGTAGTAAACTACTTGGACTCAGTAGTTCACTATCAAGCCAGTAGTTAACTACTGGGACCTTCAGTAGTTAACTACTGACATCAGTAGTAAAACTATACTGATTGAGTAGTTGTCAGTAGCTTTACTACTGACAACTACTGAAAACTACTAAAACACCAGTAGTTTTTTCTGTAAGGGTTGTGATGGTCAGATACAGATAGTATCTCCTGGTTCAACAGAGCGTGGTAATATTGTGACTGGCCGGGCAGCCATAACAAACACCAGCGTCTGATAACTTAGCTACCCCAAGCTAAAGCCCGCCGGGTAAATATTTACTTTTGCTCGCAACAGGTGGTCCACACATGGAATCAACCTCAAAGCGAGTGTTTGTTTCCAGAAAGAACAAGGCTCGAACAATGTTTTTCAACGTCCTTCTCGACGAAACTGAGGAGTAAATCATTGTTGTTTATGTGAGTGTAATGGCTGCAACACTGTTGCAACTGTGCAATCATTTCATTTATCTCTCTTAGGGAGGGCCCGGGTTCGAATACCGTCGAGACCGGCAATCCTGACTGAAGGTTTGTTCCGAGGGTTTCCTCAGCAAGGGATTGAGTTGGCGGCTGCCAAACTATCAAGAAAGTTGCCCAACTCCATTGTCCAACTTTATTGCTAACCCTAACACACGAGCAACAACATAAAGAAACAGTGATGACAACTTCTATTGTGATTGGTTATCCAAGATCACGTGATACTTTGAAGAGATCTGATTGGAAGTTGCTAACTTATTGCCAAGTAGTTCGAATGTTGAACATTTTTGGGGTGTTGCGCAACTCGAATTGACCGTCTGACAGGCAGTCGGCAATATGCAGGTTATCAAGTGCACACAACTCACAGCAACATTGTTGGACAACTATGTTGATCGTTTGGCAGCCGCTTCAAACAGCCCTCGGACATCCCTTCACAATTGTCCTATGCACAACATACCTAGTTAGACACCTGAAGAAGGGCATGAACTGCACCCTGGGTAGGATACCCACGAGAAAATAATTCGATTTTTGAGGGAATCACTATAACCACATTAACTTATCTGTTTAACTTGTTTAAAATTCATCTAGAATGGAAGTAAAAAATGACGCTTAATTGATTATCGAGTGACGTCGAATAACAAAATATGAATGGACTTATTACGAAGCAATTTCATTAAGTTTTACATAACAGCAATAATCATCTTATGCAAATAAATAAACAAAATCGTATTCATTAGATATACAAAAAATACTAAATTAGTTTGTACCTTTTGAGTAAATACCTGTAAGTGTTCCACCTGGCAACATTCCTATAGGCAGGCTCAGGCTTTAGGTTGATATCTAGGATGTAGGATCTGTCTCGAGGACTTAATGATAATTTACCTTCGACTCTGCTTAATTCACTAATCTTTTAAATCTTAATAGTTAATTTACATTAAATTGTTGTTTATGAGTTTGAAGGTCTCGCGAGATTTATTCAACTAACAAGATTTACTGGAAATAAATACAAGTTTTATAAAACCACTCTATTAATACATTCAAGACGACGCGTATGATAATATACGAGGATGAAAGACGATTACTTGGTTTTAATATTACTAGGTATTTATACGTATATATACTTTAATATACCATAGTATATTATACTATATAAAATAGTATATACTATTTATTTATGTATTTAATATCATAATTTCAAATATTTACTAGACTGTAGTTCATTGTTGTGTCTATAGTTGTCTTCCTTTGTAAATAAGTTTTTTTTTTATTAATAGGATAGACGTTAAAAATGAATACACAAATAAATTTTAATATATGTACATACTTGAGTAAAATAAGTTGTATCGTCTGGCAGTTTGTGATTGGATGAGCGTAGCGAGCGGAAGCGAAGACTTCAATTTCACTGACCCCCCCAAAAAATTTAGTTTGTTCGCTCTCTACCGGGCCAACGGCATATGCGATCTTGATGAAAATTTGAGGGGACCTTCGTTTTCTCTGAACTTAGAGGTGTATTGTTTTTGGGTACAATCGAAGAAATATTTCTCATGAATATCGTACTTTAACGATTTTTTTCGATTTTTAGTGCGATATTTTCGCCACATTTGGGCCGATTCTGACCAAACGGGTGGGGCTACAACGTTCATATTTCACACGGACATTAAGATTATGGTGATGTAGTACCATTTGAAAGAAAAAGTTGAAAAAGTTAGCTAGAATCCATAGAAATAAAGGTTTTAATATTAGTTTTTCAATTTTTAGTGCGATATTTTCGTCACATTGGGCCGATTCTGACCAAACGGGTGGGGCTACAACGTTCAGATTTCACATGGACATTAAGGTTATGGTGATGTAGTACCTTTTGAAAGGAAAAATTGAAAAAAGTTAGTCAGAATCCACAGAAATAAAGGTTTTAATATGAGTTTTTTGTAGTTTATAATCCCACTTACCAAGTACTAATAGAAACTTGACAACCATCACCTACAATGCATTCAAAAAGCACTTGCAAATGAAAAGTGCGAACAAACGAACAAAACGCAAACAAAAAACTTACAAAAAACGCTCATCCATCAACGCGGCGGGACTTTAGCGTTTTCCTAGTTAGGTTAATACGAGGCAAAAACACATTGTGTGCAGTGATATTAATATGCGATGAGAAGTTTCAAAGCAAAAGTTGTTTGTTAGTTTGTTAGTTTGTTTGTTAGTTTGTTTGTTTGATAGTTTGTTAGTTAGTTTGTTTGTTTGTTTTTTTTTTGTTAGTTTGTTTGTTTGTTCCTTTCTTTCTTTCTTTCTTTCTTTCTTTCTTTCTTTCTTTCTTTTTTTTCTTTCTTTCTTTCTTTCTTTCTTTTTTGAAAAAGCCAATCCTTCGATTCAGTTATTAAAACTTAATTGATTTTTTTCCTCTGCGATATGTTACCTGTTATTCGTCTCTTCGAGTGCACTGGAGTACCTACTCCCACCAAGAATGCACTTATCAACACAATCAAACACATCTTACTAATTGGATATTTTCCCCGGTCATCATCACAAACATCACGATATACACACCGCACTCTAGAACTATTTCATAACTCTAATTGAAATGTTGTGTTGCACCTGTCAGTGGGTTCAAGAGTGTTCAACGGTGTTTTGATTGGTCGCATTCCGAGGAATATGACGTCACCGTCAAACATTCCCATCATGTGGTTTCTTTGTGTTTCAGGGAGGAGCTGGGGTTGATGCCACTGATCATATTAAGATGATACCGGATTAAGGCCATTGTATCCACCTCTGGACGATAATTTGAAAGTCGAAGAAACATGACTGAAAAGTTTTCCAAATGAAAGAGGGAACAAACAAAATATTAATTTTTTGGGGCGGAACATAATCTCACTATTGTTCATTATGTCGTTTTTTTAGACAATAGTGTAGCCTGCACATCAGTGCAAAATTGAACTTTGATAATCGGGATTCTGAACAAAGTTTCCAAACACTTTTAGCTTCCACCTAAGTATAAGGAAGAACGGATTCTATAACACTTTTTTTGTCAAATACAAATACGAGTTTTTTCCGAGTTTTCTACAATCTGACAAAACAAAATTGTCTCAACTGTTATTTCAGCAATTTATTTTTCCTTATTAATGCGAACTTCAATTTCAATAAGATGGTGAGAATGACACAATTATAGAATCACATGAGGATTGGTCATGACTATGAGACAAACAATAAGTAGAGATACGTGTATATAGCATTTTCAAGGGTCATTTTATAGCGTGTTGTAGTATCTATTATTTTGTCTACCTTAAAAAACTTGTGTGTGATATTTTTTTATATTTATATTTTGAAATTATGTCATCATGTTTGAATCAATATCAACTGATTAAAAATATGTATAGCAAATTTTAAAAACTATGTAATATTAAATGAAGTAAGACTGGAAAACCATGGTTGTAAGTGAAAAAAATAGCGCTCTGTAGCATCTATTCACAAAACGCTATTTTCACGTATCTCTAACAATACGATAAGAGAGAATGTGCCCCAGAATGAGATAGATGGCAAGATCAGGTCATGGAGTTTTGAGGGAATACTAATTTAAACTCATGATCAGGTGAAGGAGAAGAAGACAGGAGTCAGAGGAGAGTGAGGGAACCGGGAACGAGAGTTAAACTTCTCCTGCTGCCAGGCCGGACTGTGGTTTACTGTGCTTAACACCTAGTTTCTAACTTCTATGTTGATGCTATGAGGTAGAAACTAGTTTTAATTTTAAAAGATGTTTTGATTTGTAGAGCCCTGTATTTTCTGGCTGCACATCACGAGCACGATCCTTGTTACCCACAGCAAAAGATAATAACGACTCAAAATAGTTTTTCCTATGTGTTTTCCCCATGCAGTAAAATGATTGAAATCTGTGTTTAGTTTAACTTAATCCGGAAATCTCTTCGACACTCCCTTGCTTTATCATAATTATTATTGATGTACCACCGATTATAAAGGGCGATAAGTTGGGATTTCAGTATAATTTTGTATAATTCTTTTGTGGGAGCCTGCCCAGGTGCAATAACTAGGTAATTGCGGATCAGGACAATTGTGAAGGGAACCTAAAAACATCAGTCCGGATTGCCGATCCTCGACGGGATTTTACCCGGAACTCCCGACTCAGAGCACTGTAGTTTGAGTGTTAACTAATTTAGAGATATTCCTCCTCAACTCTTACCCCACTCAGGAAATCATGTTTTTAAATTTCTCCATCCAGCCAAGCCAATAGTCCGTAAATCCCAACGGATCACGAAAACAACTCTCGACGCAAATACAAACGAAGATGGAAACAATCCCAATTGTCGAAGCTTCTGTGATAATGATTGATTTGATGAGGTTCTCGCTGCATCGAGCTGTTGCTGCTGCTTCCGTGGGGGTAGCCTCTGAAATAACCGCCTGGCCCAGCGGCCAGTGGAGAATAGCAGCGCCCCGCTCTTCACGCCGAGGAAAGCTATATTATTATTGTGCGAATTGGAATGGACGATATCAATTATTATGGGGCCGGTGAGTCAGTCATAGACACGTGGTACGTGGCGGAGTGCGCCGGAAAACACACCTTGTAACACTTTGTTAAGTGCCAGTATAGGTGAACAACCTTTAAAAAATTTGATTTTCGGATTTTTGTATTTTTCTTATGGAATCGAAATTTTACGTTTATTTTCACTTTTGAAAACAATTCTTTGACTTATAACACCTACATGCTTTATCTGACTGTAATGATTATTTTCACAAGAACCCTTAATTTTATGATTCATAGATATTTCGTGTGAAATAACTATCGCTTGCGCAATCGAATCTATGAAATCGCAATTTTACTATTTTTTTTTTTTTTTTTAATTATGATTAAAAAAAAAACAAAAAGGTTTATTTTTTATTAAATAAATTATTAAAAAAAATCTTCAACCTTAAGTAAATTTTTTACAGAACCACAGAAACTCCCATAACACCTGGCGCTTATTGCCCCAAGACGCTCATCCATCAACGCGGCGTGGAGCTTAAAGGGGTATTTACCGCTAAAAACTCAAAAATAGATTTCATTCAGGCTAACTAGTAATGAATGTTAGCAATACAGAAAAATTCATTGGCCACATGACCTCGCCAAAAAAGTGTCAACCATGACATTTTTCGAGCTAGGTCCCATCGCAAAATCTCCATAGAAATAACATGGGACGATCTTTATGCCCCGTGACCTTGGAGGATTTTGATCCAAAAAAATATTGGCCATTATTGACGTACTCGACAGCCCTTTTCTTAAATTCTCAATATTTTTGTTTTTATAATTTGGCAAGTATTTCGTCAAAATATGCTGATTACCAAGATGGGGGTGTGATTTTGAATGCATTATTTTTTGCACATTGGTTTGAGGGTATATTTGGGCCACAGTTTTTTTCAAGACACGATGTTATAAAGGGCATTTTAGATTGGTACTCACATGCTCTGTATGTGGACCAAAAAAGAAGCAGGTAAGCCGATATAGGAAATTTTCCCAAAACACTAATTTTCAGCCAATTCTGGAGTCAAAAAATTTTAAAAAATTTGTGTTAAGTCACGGTTTCAAGATATAATTTTTTAAACGGTCATTTAAAGTTGTAGTATTGTGCTATAGATACGTGGTAAAAAATATTCTTTTTTTCCCCCTTCCCCTTTCCCCCTTTCCCCCCCCCCCCCCCCCTTCCCCCCCCACCCTTCTTTTGGGTTTCGTAGCCCCTTTATTAATCCGACGATCCATAAGTTTAATTTATATTTTTTAAAAGTTGTATTGCTTGCTTGTTGATAGCGCATAGCAACCACACTTCAGTAATATGCATGTTTCAAATTTAAACTTTAAACTTTTTTAAAACTTTTTTTTTTCTCAGAATAATTAACTTTGACACCTATCTACCCTTTTTCCTTTCTAACCACTTGACCGATTTTGCCTAAAATTTGTCCAGGTATGTTCAGTGTTACAATACACAGAGCCCTTATTAAATTAACTTGATTGGATTAATTATTTTTTGTGGATAGCAATTTTTTTAAATGAGAATTTTTTCATTAAAATTTGAAACTCTTGCGTGTTTAAATTTGCATACATATTTTTATTTAGGGGTTAATTTTGATAGGCTCTGTAGAACGTGTTCCTAAATACACCCTCAAAGTTGTAGCCAATTTATCGATTAGTTTGGGTAACAAAGGTACATGAAGTTTTGCACAATTAGCAGTGCCAGCATGCAGCATGCCAGCAGTATGCAAGAGGAGGCAGGCTAATGCTCGTTTTGGCCGCGGTTTTCAAAATCTCACACGATTTTTTTTATTGTCACATCTGTCTGTGTTTATTAAAATTGTGTAAACATTTATCGTAGCAATTCTACCTAAAATTGATTAGAAATAAAAACAGGTAAAATTTTCTACGATTTTGAATCTGTCAAAATGGTCAACAAAACAGAAATAATAATTACGCTTTGACTGATTTATTATAGGGGCCCCTAAATGTTGGAAAATCTTATATGATTGGGAGCACATATGTCCATGTTATCTATTTATTAGACAAAGTTTGATTTATTTATTGATTGATTGATTAATAAAAACTTTGTAAAAGAACGTCATATTTTTACACTTTTAAAACGATGTCAAAAATAATAAAAAAAACATTTTTTTTTAACGATAAGTTAAAAATAAAAAATTGTCAAGGTTGTCAAATGTGTTTGAGTAATGAACAATAACTTTTTGGATGAGCGTAGCGAGCGAAGCGAAGATTCCATTTCACTACACTGGAGAAAAATATCCGGAATGTTTTTTTTTCTTATTTTTTTTGTATTTCTGTGTGTTTGTCCGCACGATTCCGGCTAAACCGATACTCCATTGCGATGAAATTTATGAGGCCTTCCGACCTCTCTGACTTAGAACTGCCACGTTTTGAGCGCCATCGACCAAATTATTTCTATTTCTCATTAAAATCGCATTTTAACGATTTTTTTCGATTTTGAAAAAATTTTTATTTCTTTCTACTTATAACACCTACATGCTTTCCGATTTGTTATGATTTTTTCACAGAACCATATTTTATGATTAAGATATTCGTGTTGAAATTTGAGCGCAATCGAAAAATATTTTTCTCATGAAAATCGCAATTTAACGTTTTTTTTTTTTTTTTTTAACAAATTCTGTTGACTTATGACACCTGCTCCTCTTTATTCGATTGTAATGATTTTTCACAGAAGCCTTAATTTTATGAAAATTATTACGTCGTGAAATTTGAGCGCCAATCGAAGAATTGTTTCTTATGAAAATCCGCAATTTTAAAACGATTTTTTTTTTTCCTTTTTTTGAAATTACGATTAACTAAAAAAATTAAACATTTGTTTATTTTTTTTTTATTTAATTTAAATTAACTTTAAAAAAAATCTTCAACAGTAATGATTTTTTCACCGGGAGTAATGAAAGACAGAACAACAGAAAATCCGCATAACACATGGCAGCTCAATGCACCTAATTTAACGCTCATCCCCCAACGCGGCGCGGACTTAAGCGTTTCCTATGATACAACAGACAGTGTATGGGCACGTTGTTTGCTAGACTTTTAAGACATTTGGAAATAAATACGTTTTCCTGATGAGAAAATCTATCGAAATCATCACATTCGGCGGCAACTTAACGTGATTTGTAATACTTTTTACAGCAATAAATAATAATACTAAATATTTCCTCTAAGGGTTGATATGCCTGAATAAAAACATATATTCACGTTTTAACTTTACCGCGAAGAACTATTTTCTACGAAATAACGAAAAAAACAAACAGAACCTGATAACTTTTTTTAAAAATTTGAGAATATCCGAATGAAAAGTTTGGATGACATCGTCGTTTTCCTTTCTCTTGAATGAAACATCCTGACTAAAATACTAGTTTCCAAACATCCAAACCGAAGGTTTATAACGCTAGTCGGCCATAGATCTTGCACAGGATGTCTTCACGTCTCTGTGCAATACAAGCCAGAGATTTATTAGCCTGGGCTTGGTGGCGACATTGTTTTTTGTGTGGGCCACGCAATGTTGCACTTTGGCGACCAGCCTAGTTAATATAGCGTCTTGCTCAAAGTTTTTCTTTCATTATCAACTTCTTACTTTTTAATAAAACTAATTGTTAATCTTCACATACTGAATTTCATCTTTTCCAAGAGTTTATTTGCAATTAAATATATTTCTTTAAAATTTAATACATTTAACAAGGTGTATTTCAGGCCTCTACCCCGCTTCAAGTACCCTTATCCGCCTTTTGCCTTTCTCGTCAACTAACTCTATAAATGTCATGTTCTCTAATTGTTTCTTGTTGTAATGTTAATCTGAACTTGTAACTCTGTAATCACTGTGTCAGGCTACAGAGGGTTACACTTGCTCTGCATTAGCCTTCCTGCCCTATGGACAGGTAAAGTTAATTAAATACATAATGGCAACAAAGGCTAGGACTTGTAAATAGCTAGTTTAGCCGATCAAATGTATCTAGCCATGCATAGTTGTCAATCAAGGATAAATGTACTGACCTTGAGTCGTAAATCAATATTTTCTGTTTAACAGCCAGAAACAATTTACAAAAATTGTCGATTTTAGACTTTAATCAAAGTAAAAATCATCAAAATTTCTTCTACAGTTTATTAAAAATCATTTTTGAGCGCTTAAACTTGCTTTTTCCTTGGGGAATTTAAATTCCCAACAACACCCGATGTCAGTCAGCCGGGGCAAAAAAAAGGTTTCCCCCTGCGATATTTTATAAACCAACCCGGGTTTTTAACATTTTTCCCAAAGGGAAAACCTATGAAATTACTACCCTTTTTCTTTTAATCACGGAAATTTTTTATGCATTGATGCGTCCAATCCCAACAAAACACATCAACACGCAGTGCCCGCTAAGAGATCAGGGGTTGACGACTTCCACATGGCCCCCAATGACAACGAATAGCAACGCCCACTTTTGACCCCAAAAAAAAATTTTTCTTTGGGCCATTAGAAACCAAGGGGTAGTATTTTTGCCCGAAGTCTCTCAAAGAAATTTTTAAAAACTTTTCTCAATCGCGTCTTTTACCCTGTGAGTTTCAAAATAAAAAACAGCGGGGGAAAAATTATTTCCTTGCAACCATGAATGTTTAAAAAGATTTTTTTTAATTTAAAATATAGTCCTAGTTGGTAGGTTCTTTTTTGCATTTTTTTAAAATTTTGTTTAACTTCCCTTTAAAGTCTTGAAGTAATGTTATCATAAAATTTCCAGATCTTTTAAATTTACAATTTTAAAATTTAAAAAATTGTGTTATTGTGTTCAACCCTAGAGTCTATAAAAAATTTATATTTTTTACTACATAATTTTAGCATAATACTACATTTTAAATGACCGTAAAAAAAATTATATTTTTTTAAATGTGGTTTTCCCAACAAAATTTTTAAATTTTTTTTAAAACGGGAAAATTTTTGGAAAAATTTTGGCTTTTTTTGGAAAAAAAAATTTTTAAATATCGGTTTTAACCTTTTTCTTTTTGTTCCACATAGAAAATAGAGCATTTCCCCAATCTGGGAAGGGCCCTTTTTAAAAACTTCATGTCTTAAAACTAGGGCCAAATAACCCCCGACACACAAAAAAATAGGGTTTCCAAAATAAACCCCCCTTTTTGGGTAATCGGTATATTTTGCCCCAAATCGCTTCCCCCAAAATTACAAAAGTAAATACAGAGGATTTACAAAAGGGCCCTTCGAATACGTAAAAAAATGGTCAATTTTTTTTTTGTTTAAAAAATCCTCCAAGGTCAGGGGGCATAAAAAATCGTCCCCATGTTATTTCCCCATCAGAGATTTTTGCCGAGGGGACCTAGCTCGAAAAATACCACTTTAAAAAATTTTTTTTTGGGGGGGTCAATGGGGGACCAAATTTTTTTTTCCTGTTAATTTTTAAATTCTAATAGTTAACCTGAATGAAAAAATATTTTTTTAAATTTTATTTAGGGGGTTAATTTCCTTGAGTACGGGCAGGCGGAAAAAAATTTTGGGGTTTTTGGATGTATGTTTTTCCCTTGCTGGGGGCAACCAGTGCGGGACCGTCACCATAATAGTGTGTATTTTTTTGGTTGTAAAAACCCTAAGCACCAAACATAGAAGAAAAAAACGAGAGCTGAGAACAATTTATAAGTCCCCCAGCCACTTTTAAATCCAAGCGGGAAATTATAAACAAATGGGGGTTTTTTTTAAAAATCGTTTTGGGTTTTTTAAAGGCCCTTTTTAAATGACTAATGTGTAAATCATTTTTAAAAGGTTAAAAATTAATTACCGTTAAAAAGGGTTTTTATAGAATAAATAAATTGAGTGAAAAAGGGGTTGGTAGGTTATAAAAAACAAACGGGTTTTGGGGGAAAGGGAAGAGTGGGGGGGGTTTGATTCCTGGTTGGATTGAATAAATAAACACTGAGCAATGACGCGGGTTTTTAATTGTAGAATGAGCAGAGAAGCAACTTGGTGGAGAGGTCCCCGGGGTTTCAAAAACCGGGGCCCCGGGGGAAATATGACGGAGGATTTAAAAGGTTTTCCCCAATGGATACGTTTAAATGGCCGGGATGTCATCAAAATTTTTTTTTTTTTAATATATTTTTTATTAGAAAACCATTCAACTTTCAAAATGCCCACAATTGGTTGGCGAGTAAAAAGGACAATGTAAATTAAGGGGTTCTAAATCATCACAAATATTTAAAAAAATACACAAAAAAACCCAGTAACAAAAATAATATCCCGGGTCTAATAAGCCCCCATTTTAGGGCTCTCAAAACCCAAATTGTTTCCCAATTTTTTTTCTATTGTCAATTTTAGAAATATAATATTTATAAAAGGACAAGAGTATGAAACCAGTAGAAATAGCCTAAATTTTACAAAAAAAAGCTATCCCATTTGACATAAATTTTTAAACATTTTCACATCAAAAATTTAAATACTAATATCAAATCTAATTTTTTTTTCTTTCTTGAATGAAAAATCTATCCTATGTAAAAAAATTTCCAGATTTTCCCTTCCCAGTTTTAAAAACGTGTTGTCAAATGTTTTTTCTGTATCCAAATACAGAAAGTTTTCATAGACTCCAAAAATTTAAAAAAATTATAGGCATAAACGTATAATATTGTATTAGTAAAATATGTTTTATTTTCAAATTTACTAAAGTTTTTAAAAGAAATTAAAGGCCCTATTATCCCCTGCAAACACATTTAATTATCAAAATAACCAAAAACAGGAAAACGCCAAAGTCGTTGAAAATGTGGGGTTAGCCATTTTTTTGGTTAGTACACACCCCAAAAATCCTAAAAAAATGCTATAAATTTTTTTTAAAAAAAATTACTTTTTTATTTTTTTTAAGGATACTCGTACCGGATGTCTTTTTTAAAATTTCAGCGCAATCTCTCAGCGATTGGTTTGATTTTCAAACAGCCGGGACACACAGAATCACAGAATAATCGGGGGGGTTTGAGTTGAATGGAGACATCAGTCGCTTCGTTTCCCCCCGTTTAACTGGGCCTATTTAAATGAAAATAAAGCATTCAATTATTCATGGTTTCAAGGAATTTTTTTTTTCCAAATCTTTGTAATACGAACTTATGGGGGGAAAATACGCGACTGAGAAAAGTTTGAAGATTCTTTGAGAGACTTAGTCGAGAAAAAACTATAAAAAAAGTTTTTATGGGGACGAAACTATGTTTGGAGTCAAAACCCGGGGCGTTTTCTATGCGCGGCCATGATGGGTGACGTCCCCCACGAATGGTGTCTGTTTTAAATCAAGGGGGAAAGTTGGGTTTTTAGTGTAGGAAGGATAAACTGGGGGACCGCCCGACCCGTTCTTTAAAAAGTTCCCCGTCATTATCACACAAAACAACAAATTATAGGATCTCTTTGTATGGTCCCAAAAATAAAGGGAAAAAATTTTAAAAAGGGAATTGAAAATCGTCCCACACCCAAAAATTTTAAAAAATTTTTAATGTATTTTTTAAAGTATTTCATTCATCCCAAATTTATTTTTATATATTATATAATATAAATAATTATAAAATTTCTTTAAACTTTTTAAAAAAAAAGGTTTTTAAAAGCCCGTAGTAAGCAGTTTGTAATATGGTTAAGTATGTAGTATAAATTACGTAGTTTTTTGTAATAAGAGATTCACGGAAATTCGCTATGCCGGGCCCAAAAATAAAAAAAAAAAAACGCTAAAAACGTAATTTTTTTTTAAGTAAAACCGGGAAATTGGTCCTTTTTCCCCCAAATTTTTTTCCTATCTAATGTATAAATTTTTTAAATAAAATTCAAAAGGGGAAACCCACATAGGAGAGCTGGTTTTGCGGAAAAATATTGCAAATCCGGAACCAGCGCCAAATTTTTTTCATGGGGGTAAAATAAAAATATCAGAATTAAAAATCCCCGGGAGGCAAGCGATATCCACCCCCCCAACCAAACCCCCCCCAAAAAATCCCCTAAAAATTGAAATTTAATTAAAAAGGGTCCCAAAACCCAAAAAAGAAATTTTTTTTCAAATTAGTTATTTAAAATTATGTTTTAATGTTTTTAACCCAATTTGGCTTATTTTCATTTCCTAGGGCTTACTTTTTTCAACCCCCAAACCCTAATTGTTTTTAATTTTTTTACCTTGATTTCCAGCATTTAAACCCGTGAGGCACCTAGGGAGTTATCGGGATGAAATTTGGGCATGATGGTTCATAATAACCTGAAAAAATAAATCCCCCGGGGGGCAAGCGTATTCCACCCCTTTTGTTCCTACCCCCTTAACTTTTTGGGAAAAAAAAAAGGTATTTTAAACATTTTTTAAATTTCAATTGCTGATTAAATTATGAGTCATGTGTATAGTCCCGTCAACAAATTTAAATTTTACAAAAAAAACAATTTCCCCCCCCCAACCCAAAAAATCATAAATTTTTTTTGACAAACACTGTTTTTGTTTAAATTTCCAAAATGAAATTTGGCATGGTGGTAGATAAAAATATAAGAATTACTATTCCGTTGGGGGGGCAAAACCAAAAATTTTTTCCCCTATTTCCCTCTATCATCCCCTTTAAAAATTTGGGTTTTTGGGACTAGGTCGTTTCTATACATTTAATTATTAAAAAATTTTCCAATAATATTATGTTTGAGCATGTTTCCATCCAATCAACCTAATTTCCCCGGAAATTTTTTTTCCCCACCCCTAAAAGTGATTTTTTCCCTCAACACTTATTTCAAAGAAATTTGGCATGGTGGTAGAAAAAAAATTTAAAAATTTCTATTCCCTTGGGGAAAAGGAAACGAAATTCCCCCCAAAAAACATCCCTTAAAAATTTGGAAAAAAAAGGTTCAATGATTCCTTTTTTTTAGGGTGGGTTTTTCTGGAAAAAAATTAAAATTAAAAAATCTAATTAAAATTTAAAGTTTTGGTTTTTTTAAGAAATACAATAAAAGCATGTTACAAAGCGTTGGTATCTATTTATTACTGGTTTCAAGGGGGGTTTTTTTATACAATTTTTTACGAGTTTTTGGGGGTGTGATATTTCACTGTCACTTTAGACAAAAAAAACCGTCCCTTTGTTTAAAACTGGGATTGAGAAGAGAAACAGCTATAAAAAACCCCCCCTTTTACCATGTAATCATTAAAAATACCAACGCATACATGCTTATTTTTTGTATTTTTTAAAAAAACCAAAACTATTGAATTTTTAAATTTGATTTTTTAATTTAAACTTTCTTTTTAGTTAAAAACCCATTTAAAAAAAGGGGAAACCTTGAACATCTTTCCAATTTTAAGGGGGTGTACTTGGGGGGGAATTTTTGTTTATTCCCCAAAGGGAAAAGTAATTCTTTTATTTTTTCTACCCCATGCCAAAATTTTATGCTAATAATTTTTTGATGAAAAAAAAACACTATTAGGAAATGGGGGGTAAAAAAAAAACACGAGGGAAAATTTGGTGATTGGAAGGAAACATCCCTTTAGCATAATATTATTTGGGTTTAAATTTTTTTTTAAATTTCAATGTAAAAGAAAAACACCTAGTCCAAAAACCAATTTTAAGGGGTAATAGAGGGCACAGGGGGGAAATTTCGTTTGCCTCCCCAAAAAAAAATAGTAATTCTTATTTTTGTTCTATCACCAGCCAAATTTCTGCTGATAAGTTTTGGGTGAAAAAATCACTATTAGGGGTGGGGGGAAAAAAAAACACGAGAAAATTTGGTTGATTGGATGGGGAAAAATGTCGAGCATAAAATTATTGGATAATTTTAATTTAATTTTAAAAGTAGAATACGAAAATAGTAAACCAAAACCAAATTTTAAGGGATGATAGAGGGGACTAGGGTTTAAAAAATTGTTTGCCTCCCAAGGAATAGTAATTCTTATATTTTTATCTACCACCATGCCAATTTCATGTTGGTAACTTACTAAACAGTTTTTGTCACTAAAAGTATGTTATTAGGGTTGGGGTGAGAAATTGTTTTTTTTTGTATGAATGATTTGTTGACTGGACTATAACACATCGACTCATAATTTTAATCGCATTGAAATATTCAAAATGTATTAAATACTACCTTACGTTTTTCCCAAAGTTAAGGGGGGTAGAGAACAAAAGGGGTTGGAATATCGCTTGCCTCCCTGCGGATTATTATTTTTCAGGTTATTATGAACCATCATGCCAAATTTCATGCTGAAAACTCCCTAGGTGCCTCACTGGTAAATGGTGGAAATCAAGGTAAAAATATTATAACAATTAGGGATGGGGGTTGAAAAAATGTAGTCTGGAATGAGAATAAGCCGTTTGGGGTTAAAAACACATAAAAACATAATTTTAATAACTAATTTGAATAAAATTCTCTTTTGGGTTAGAGCTATGAATTTTCTAATTTTAGGGGATGATTTGGGGGGTGTTGGGGGTGAGATATCGTTTTGCCTCCCGCGGATTTTTAATTCTGTATTTTTATCTACCCCCATGCAAAATTTGGCGCTGGTTCCGGTTTTGGGCAATATTCAAGTGTTCCTTCCCCTTTCCCAGCTCTCACTAACATTTAAAGGGTTTTTCGGATGTAGGAAAAAAATAGATTGTGTAATAATATTACTAATTTTAAATGTTATTTTATATTATTATTTTAAGGTTTTGAATGGAGGGAAAAAAATAGTTTGTAAAATATGCAAAAAATAGGTTAAAACTAAAAGTAAAAATGCTTTTTCACACATCTCTAATGTTCGTATGTATAATTTTGTAAGTGCGGGAACTCTAGGGAAAAGGAATTTATCTAACTTGCTTTGAATGTGGGGGCTTGGGGGGGATATGGGGGGGATAAAAACCCGCAATCTCCCAGGTCCGAAGTTCGTGTGTGTGTGGGCTAGAGTTGCATGTAAGGCCCGGCAGAAAATACGGACATTAAACCAAACAGTACGATTTAGATTAGTCCGGTATACGAACATTAACACAAAAACACGGTATTTTAAACGTTGATGTACTCAAGCGATAAATCTCACAGAAGATAACGAGAATGTCCCCAACTAAAACAATTGCGAGTTCGCCAAGAGTGTTTGGGACACTTCCCGCGATTTATTGAAGACGTTTTAGATTCTGTGACGTAATAAACATTCGATTGTGTTGAATGCGCGAGAGTCACAAGAGACAAGATTTGTAAGCTGGCTATTCGGTTGGTTCTAGTTTCTTGTCGTAGACTGAGGGATGCAGCTATTTTCGTATGAGCTCGAGAAAACCAGGATGTTACACAGAATGCAGAGGTTTAGTCTCATAGATATATAACCCCTATAGTAGGCTAGATTAGCAGTCGGTGGTCCACTTCCGTGACAATTAGAAGCCATCTTGAAATTCCAGTTTACGTGTTAATCAAATGTGGTGTTTTTGTAGCAAAAATAGTTTCTCAAGATTGCCGCCAGGTTGACAGGAAAGCATACTAGCCTTTAACACCAAATGATTACTAAATTCCCTTTGCAATAACTTCGTATTGTTTTCTGTTTGTTCAATACCATGCTGCACAAGCTAAAACCATATCAAACAATCCCGTAAAATACATTATTGCATTAAAAAAGCATAAAATTAAAACGCCAAAATCGCCATCTTGAAATGGGCCGATTGACTTTTCAATGTGCTACGCTCGCGCCTTGCGGAGGTATAGGAGACTGCTAATCTAGCCTACTATAGGGTTATATATCATGTTTAGTCGGGACCATAGATTCTTAACCCACCTAGGCTAGATCCGCAGTCTCCAATACCTCCGCACAGGCGCGAGCGTAGCAAATTGCAGCGCCAATTTTGTCATTTTAAAAGATGGCGATTTGGGGGTTTTTAATTTATGCTTTTTTAAATGAAATTAGGTATTTTTCTGATTGTTTGATATGGTTTTAGCTGTGCAACAGGGGAATGCAAAAACAGAAACAATAAAGTTATTGCGAAGGAAATTTAGTAATTATTTGGTGTTAATGGCAGAATGCTCACCTGTCAACCTGACGGCAATCTTGAAACTATTTGGGCTACAATCGCTCCCATTTATTTAAACATGCAAACTGCCATATTCACGAGGGCTTCAAATTGTCACGGAAGGGGATTAATGACTGCGGATCTACCCTACTATAGGTGTTTTTATATAGCCCTGGATCCTTGGAAGCTCTATCAGGTTGTGGTTTGCAGCAAAATGTTAATTAAGTAATAATGTTTGTCACTATCAGAATACATTTTCAAAAACTTGCTCACTTTTGTTTTAAACTTACCGTAAATATGCCACCAGGTAGCTGTTTCTGCTTGTTTTTTTTTTTTTTTTTTGTTTTTTTTTGGGGGGGGGGGTTGTTGGAGAGGGATGGTTGGGTTCGATACCCGGCTGAGATGGATTTTGTAATTTCTGTATAGAGTTCCATATAAATTCATGCTCTGTTATTGACATTTTAATAAAATCATGTAAAAAAACAGTTAGGCCCTGAAAGCTAGATTAAATTACTAACTTTATATTGGTACCACCTGTTTATTATAATGACGTAGAATATACAATAAATACAACTGGTAATAAACCCTTCAAAGTGCCTTGACTTGGATCTTTAAATAGATTTAACTGTGATGTTGGGCGAGCATTATGTGGACTGTGCACTCATAACATATTGTCTACCCACTTAGCCAGTGAATTAAGTGCAGTTTCTACTCTACACTTACTCAGTGCATTGACTCTAGTCTAGTCTGCCCCATTCATTGTTTTCCTTTGGCCACTCCTAAGACTTAACCGAGGGGTGATTAAAGTGAGATGATCAAAAGCAGAGTGTAAATATTTGCAGTGGGGCAATTAACAGCGGCTGAGTCTCTAGTAATTATAGCCTACTTTCTGCTGGTCGGCTGTGCCAGGTTTAGCACAGGAGGGGGCGGGGATATTCGGTGTGGGAACCTGCTTACATGAATACACTTTTCATCAGATTAACAGTTTAAATATTCATATTCTGTTTGTGTAATAATGAATCATTCGTGTGACCGTATAGAGGTTTGAGATATGTAATGTAGTCGCCCCTTCTTTGATAGTCTGGTCCAGAGAAGGTTTTGATACAGGCTTGGGCGGGCCGTGGGCTGGTTATAACGGTTCTTTGATCTCCGGCAATTTTTTTTACGGTGTTAATTGTCCCTTTAAAAATTCGCTTGATCGGCAAATTCAGCTAATTGCTAAGCTAACAGTCTGGACCACTTTTTGACCTCGAATTTTCATTTTTTTAAATTTTTATTCTGGTGAGTTGATTAAAAAGGATGAGCGCAGTGGGCGATCAGAACACATTTCAAGATCTCAAATAATCGTTACCTAAGCTTGGGAAATTACTACAAATTACCCCTTTGGTGCGTATTCACTGTGCGTTACTGAAGACTCTATTTGGAAAAATGATCTCCGATTGCGACAATCACACATTCCTACTTTACAATAAAATAAATAAAAATAAAATAAATAAATCGTATTTAGAGTCTACCCACTCAGTCACATAACTGATTTTCAGTGGGGGACAGTAAACCAAAGCGACCAAACCAACCCTGCAGCTGGCCCCAACGCAATCGACGAGTGAGCGATAACCAATCAAAGAACGATATTTTTTATGGGGAAACAATCAGTGGTATGGACAGTGCGAAAAACCCGCGGATCAACGCCAGAAAACAACAAGCCCGATTCAGCAAAACTTTAAAATTTTTTATGTGCCTCGTTGCTAGGACGTTTTCCAAGTCACCGTTTACAAATTCCTAAGACCAAGATCTGATGGACATAAGTCCAAATCAAAGTTAAAAAACTTTTGACCTGGGGGAATCGAACCCTGGACCTTCTGTTTTGGAAGCAGGTAGGCTAACAATAAGACCAACGAGCCACACGAAGTTTGAGTGCAAAGCACAACTTGAAAGTACAAACGATGGATTCTGCGACAAAGCCAGGTTTGCTCGAACTCATCCAACAGTACTGGGCGTCGAACTTGAGCGAACATTGTTATCTATAGTCAGTTGCAAACACGTAACCGAGGATTTAAAAAACTATTCACTTGAAAAGATTTTGTAACATTTATTTGATTATTTTGAAGTTGACTCCTCGCATATGTCACCTGAAGATGGGTATATCGCCCGCGTCCGTAGTACTTAGTACTGAGTATGTACCTTACGAGTTACGAGTAATGTTTATTAGACCAAGACAAAGGCTTGTAAGCTAGCGGTGCGGAGTGCGGACGGCGTCAAGAGTGCATATACTAAAATTTATTTATCCTTGAGATACAAGTGACCATCGACGGACCGTCGGGTTTTGGGTATGAGGCAGCTGCTAAGGGTTGTCGCGTGTAGTCGTAAAATAGACCATCCTAGAAGCTGAGGGTTTTCTACCTGTTGTATTCTCTTCCTGTTCTATTGTTCTATTTATTTATTGATATGTTTTTGTTCAATTGCAAATATCTAATAACGTTGTTAAAATATTAAGCATGCGTCTTGAATATCATTTTTTGGACGAAATTCTTGAGTTACGGATAATGCTTCTATAATATATTTTGTTAATATTATTTAGTAATATAATAATATTTTTATATTTCAGTCAGTTTTGATCGTAGACACTAGGGAAAAAAACGCATTTCATAACTCAAGCTACACATTTGAACCACGTTATTAAATACATGCAATTATAAAAAACATATTTCACTGAATAAATTATTTTTATCACAATAGAATTGAAATGTGCGGAGGCAGGTAGAAAAAAACCCATGTTCGCTCCCAAATTCGGTCACGCCAAAAAAGGTGGAAAGGGAAAAATGCAGACAATAGACGGGACGACCGATCCCGGTCTCGTCAAGTAGTTGTTCCAGTCAAAACTAACCCTATAAGGGCAGGGAGAGGGGTAAGAGTTGCTTGCATCGTTTCAGTAGCAGCATCAAGGGTTAAATTTATATTTTCGTTTTCTGTCTTCCCCTTGACAAGACTTATTTCTCGTACATAGCCCATTTTTTCCATTTAATTCGCAACTATTTTCGTACGAGTCCTTAAAAGTCCACAAAAATTGCTATTTTTGGTCGAAATTTGAAAACTATAAACGGGGTCCAGATTTCGAAAATCAAGCAAAGTAACAGGATTGGTATCTTCTTTCTGAGTATGCACATAAACATGTTTTGATCGACGGTAAAATGTAGGCGTAGTTCGCAAAGTACTAAAGTACATTTTCATCAGCTCGAATTGTAGCGTTCAAATGATTTTGTTGACTTCGTCCAGTTGTATACAATGCAATTTGTATTGAAAGTTCGTCTAAAGATTTACATCCGTGCTTTTATTTTTTTAAATTTAACGATCATGAAGTATGTACGTATAGACCATGTTATTTTTCTCTGTGTCATGCGACTAAAATGTCTACGAAACAGTTGACTCTAGTTTTTACATCTGTGGTAAAACTCAACATTACAGATTCCCAGTTTCCAGTATTTATACTAGACACAGAAACAACACAGTTACACGTGTTTTCCATGGTAATGAGATTGTTTTAAATCTTTCAGCTTGTGAGCTCTATTTTTACATCTCTCTGCCATGAATACACAAAACAGTTGGGCAGGAGAAGAAAGTTGAGAGAAAAACTTTTAACCGACAGAAACTCTAGAATATGAAATAAAGTTTAACAATTAATCTCAAAATCAAGACTTTACTGTTTAAACTCGTAACAAGAAATTTAATAAATACAGGAGAGAGAGAGAGAGAGAGAGAGAGAGAGAGAGAGAGGAGAGAGAGAGAGAGAGAGAGAGAGAGAGAGAGAGAGAGAGATAATCGTCTTTATTTAGACGGGGATTAAAGCCAGTTAGGCTTTATCTTCCATCCAACCTCTTTATCTTCCATCCAAGAGAGAGAGAGAGAGAGAGAGAGAGAGGCTACTGCAGAGTGCAGACACGCAAAAAACAAACAGGAATAACAACTAAAAATATAGATACTAAAAATTTAACAGACTGCAGAAAGTCAGAAAATGAAATAAAGTTTAATAATTTATTTCAAAATCATAGCTTCACTGTTAAAACTCTTTGCAAGAAAACACAACAGCGGAGCAGAGAGAGAAAGATGCAGCAGATACACGCATAAAAACAGGAAGAACAACTAAAATATACACAAAACAAGGGAGGAAACAATTGGATTACAACGACAAATTTCAGCAGATGAAAAGAGAGAGAAAGAAAGAAAGATGCGGGAACAAGGAAAGACAATTAACAATGTAGTAAACATGACGAGTGATGCTTGTAAAAAAGAAAGATACAAACTACAAAACATTCACAAAAACAACAATGTGCTCTTAGCGTTCTTAGACGAGTCGCTGATGCTAGGATGGAGACGACCAGCAATCTGGATTCTCAGGGTAAACGGTTAATACCATCGCTATCTTATTTCACGCGAACATTGATAAAGAATAAATATATCCAGATCCAGTTCGCGTATTCCTGAATTAATTCATCAAATATGAAGTAAATTTCGTGAATCTCAATATAAAACACTAAATTTGCGTGAACTTCGGGAATTTAATCCAAGTGTAGAGATGTTTTTAAACGCATATATTCATACTAGATCTCATCGTTGTGTGGACGCCCAGGTAGATTTTGCCAAACGTAAGACAAAAGATTTAAGTGGAATTCCCTAAATACAAATCAATGTTTTCAATTCTAAATTTTTTTACGTTCCGGACTTTTTGTCCTACATTGATTTTGTAAGGCTTTTTTTTGGGAACCAAATGTAGTATGGTATTTATTAACTTTTATGCAAAATTTGTAGTGATATATTATAGTTTTCCATTTTCGGGGAAGTCTCCCCGAGTTAATGCATGCGGGTGTCTAAAATAGGGATTTCAGAAATAAAGTGAACCAACCCACACAATTCCCTTTATGTAAATTTATTAAAACAATCCGCTTAAAATGTTAAAATTTGGAAAGCAAACATTTTTTTCTCTAGAATAGAAAATACTTTGTAGTACTATTCTATCCTTCTTTCATCACATGTAAACGTTAAATTCACTTTGTATTTAATTTTTGAAGTCATAAAGACAAAAAGCCCCATCAAATGATTGATCCTTTTTTTCTCTTAACAAATTCATGTTTTTGGATGTTTTCTATGGTTAATTTAAAAAAGGGGTTTGGGCCAATTTTTGTTATAAATTTTGGGCCCCTGTTGCCACTTAATCTTTTTTAAAGTGGATGATACAGCAATGCACCTAAACTCAATATAAAAGTGTGGGGTTTGGGCCCCCCTTTTGTTCGAGCCCCCCGTTGAAAGGATGTCCGAAGGGTGTTTAAAAGGACGAAAACCTCGGAAACCCTTCGTCAGGATTGCCGTCTGGGCCAACACTGTCGGTTTGGCAAAGTCAACCCTGAGCGCCTCTTTTGTTCCCAAAATGAGCAAAAGTGATCAAAACTTCCCGCTCACTATGTCCCATCAAATGAAGAAGCCCTCCTCTCAAAGGGCCCAAATTATTTCATGCTCTCTTTGTGCAAAGTTGTAAAGTCAAAAATTTTTTGTCGGGTTCCCTAATGGAGAAGGGTTGATCCATCGCTTCCAAATACAAAGTGGCCTCAAATACGGGGTCAGCTGTGCCTGTGCCCATGTCGCGCGTCGCGCCCCCTGAGTGAAAGGTTATTATGTTTAATTTCCAAGAAAAACAAACAAACAACAAAGCAATAGAAGGTCCCTGCGTTTGGAGTGACCGGTACAACAAGGGTTTGGTAAGTGGAAGACATGATTGACAGTTTATGGTCTCCAACAATACCAAATATTTCCTTTGAGCTAGCATTTTACGGGTGGTTCAGGAGGGCTTCTAGATATGAACTCAAGTATAGACAGCTCCGCGGGTCAATGTCTTCAGGACGGCTGCTACCTCCATGTTTAATTCATAAAGTGTGTCTCCTATGATGAACGTGATCTATCATAACCAAAGCGCAGCCCACATAAGTTTCTTTCAATTTAAAAACCTCAAAAACAATTACGCGCCCTTATTACTGGCACCCTGACACATTAATCAAAATAACGTTTATCTAGAGGGCCGGGCTTCGTTGGCGCGCCGTGAAAACTATTACACTATACTAAACACGTTATATTATGTTAAATTTCACTCATATAAGAATAATAGGATAAATAAAATAATTAAAGTAATCATTTGCTAAAAAATATCCTTTTATTTAATTAAGGTACATTTATTTTTTATGTCAGATTTTTCTCTTAACCGGAAATAAAGGTGAACAATGTGGAATTAAATTTTTAGTACAAGAAAGGTGAAAATACCAGTGATTTTTTTCTGGAACTTTTTCTGAGGCCAGTTTTTATCAGATTATTACCAGCCTTTGCACATATTATGTTTTGGCCATGTATATACACAATCTTCTATAGGGGCACATGTTTTTTTTAAAACCATCACAAAAAATCTAAATAAATTTTATGGATTTTTAGGATTTTGGATTTTTGTAAAATCATCAAATTGACAAATTTCGGAATTTATGTTCAGTAATCTTTTACTATAAAAGAATGACAATATCCTGCTTGACAAACGCAAAATTGCATATCGATCGGATGACAACTGGCCAATAGGAAAAGTTCCCAAAAGTTTCAAATGGTATAGTTGACTCGCTCAAATTAAAAATTAGTCAAAAGCATTACATTGTATTTTTCATAAATTTTTTCATTAAGTTTTTGGCGAGAATACAGGAGCATTATTTCGATTTGATTCAATTCCTATTGAAATTTTTCGCATGGATGTAGGCTACTCATCGTAAGAAATTGTATATACACACATTAATAATAATAAAATTTAAAAGTTAAGCAATTAAATTAAGTTATAAAAAGTTCTTAGCAGTAGTTTGTTGTTGTCAGTTTATGTGGCCGTTTCGAGGCTAGATCGCAATCTGAACCCTAATCGATTAACGTTGCTCTCGACCTCGTTCATGGGTTTTTATCGGTCATCGGGGTCCTGCCGACCAATTCCGCCTCGTGTCACGGCACGGCCATCTAGATGCCAGAACGATTAAAATAATAAATTAATAAAATAAATAAGTTTTACCTATTTGTGTGGAATCCAACGTCTGGTACAATTAACCTTGTAATTAAAAGCGATAATTAAGACGTTTACGCGTGTCTTTATGATGAGAGAGAGAGAGAGAGAGAGAGAGAGAGAGAGAGAGAGAAGAGGAGAGAGAGAGAGAGAGACGCCTAGCTGACGGTCAAAAGACAAAGGATGTCATAGCGAGTAACGTATCTTCGCCAGCTTAGGAAGGCGGTGATATTATGTCGCGTCGCGAATTTAATCGCTATAAATATATCTTGCGCAGTTAAAGTGCAGTGAGTGTTTACTGTCCGTCTAGGCACTGACAGCGTAGGCGTCTATGTGTAACATGTTTTCGGGCGAATGACAAAGTTGCACAGAAATCACAGGGCCAGTCCATAGAGTGGTGTATTATGTACCGTAGTTTCTTCGTGAAGAAATATATTGGTTGAATAGAGTAACTTGTATACAAACAAAACTAACCTTATTACAGATAGTGAAGGTTGTATTGTGTTTGTAGTATATCGGGACGTGTACCGAATTTACTTTGCCACGAAATATTCTAGCTTGTTCTGTCTCCTGATAATTTGAAAGTCCATTGACTTCGATTATTCTTACAGATCTAAGCTTAGAAAAAAAAATATATAAAATACAAAAAGTGTTATATTTCTGGGACGCGTACCGGCTTTTCCAGGATGAATTTTATCAATTTGTCGACCTGTCTTGACTGGTGTAGACATTGTCAGTGCCACCAGGATTATTATACCGAGGGAGTTGAACCTGTTATAGGCTGTAATGTACGCCTCTTTTCAGGTGAACTAGATATTTGCAAATAGGAACAGTGGTGAAGGGATCCCGAGTGCTGTTTAAGGGAACTCAAAATCCTTGCAATTCGCTTAATCCGAATGAGGAAAACCTCGAGAAAAAACTTCAGACGGGATTCGAACCCGGGACCTCCCAAATCAGAGGTCAAGCTCTTAACGCTCGAGCCAACACAGGATGAATTATATTAACCGGATTCTCCGCCAGGATCGCATGATCGGGGTTTGGTCACTGGACTCTTTACATTGTGGTTCCAGTGGAACTTACACATGGCGGTGGCCAAACGTCGATCGTTCTGCACTCTGGTGGGAGATTAGTTTGACTATTGGCCTATTAGTCCGAGTGTATTTGACAACTGTTAAGACACTGTTACTGACACTTGTTGTGGCTCGTTGGTCTTGTGGTTATCGTATCTGCTTCCACATGGCAGAAGGTCCAGGGTTCGATCCCGCCATTGCCAGAAGTTTTTTACTTCTGATTTTTGGACGTAATCCTATCCAGTTCTGTCTTAGAGTTTTGTAAACGAATGACTTTTGGAGCCGTCCTAGCACGAAGCACATAGTAAATTCAGAGTTGTTCTGAATCGGCCTTGTTGATCCGCGGGTGTTCGCACTGTCCATACCACTGATTGCTATACTTCCTATTAAAATATTGATCTTGGTTGGTTATCGCTCACACGTCGATTGCGTCGAGGCCTACAGGGTTGGCTTGGTCGCTTTGATTTAAAGTCCTCCACTGAAAATGAGTTATATATAACTGAGTGGATAGACTTTAAATACAATTTATTATTTATTTATTTACTGTTACTGACACTGTATGTTACTGACACTGCCACTAAACGGTTCGTTCATTGCAGCAACTTGTAATCGCGGACTTTAACATATAATCACCTTATTTACTTCATAAACTATATTGCTCACCGAGTCACTAAACTTATGCAATCATAAAATGTTTATCGTCGGAGTAATTAGTTTAAACGAGAGAGTTCAAGTACATTGCAACATTGTTCGGTGTTGCATTTAATTGGCATGACCTGTATGTACACAGTATAAATTTGTAGCGATTCTACAATAATAAAAAATTAAACTATTATAACAGGTATTTTATTCAAAAATACAAATCATTGGACTTTTCACTGTTAAAGAAATATTTTTACAAAAATGAAAAATGATATTTCGACTAGTTTGCAGTAGTCTATGTTATGTTGTCGAAATATAATTTTTTACTGTAATTATAAAAATTCTTTAACAGTTAAAAGTCCATTGATTCGTATTTTTAAATTGAAAAATAAGCTAAAAAAAAGTTAACACACAAGAAACTAAACTTTATTCTAATTTGACAAATTTGATAAATCATTTTCAGATTGACAAATTTTAACTTACATTTTTTGGGATAAGCGTATCATAAGCGTAGAAAGGAAAACGAATTAAAATGAATCTTGCTACCCCTAAATAAAATTTAGCTCACATCGTTTGCATAATTAAATCTCGAGAGACATTTTGGAAAGAATCGAGCAAAGAAAAGTTTGTAAAAAACCGTTTTATAGGAAGCAGTTTGTCAGTTTTGATTAGGACTCAAGAAAGTACGGCTCTCATCCATCCACGTTGCTACAAAACGCATTCGTGACGTTTTCAAAATTATCTGAAATGCGTTTATGTTTAGTACAAATAAAATATATTGATAACATAATAAAAATGAATGAATCGATTGATTGCTTATGCAAGAACGACGCATTATTTTGTATTGTGTCAAAATCACAGTCGCGTAAAAAACATGAGTCGAATATAGTATTTACACTCTACGGTGGCACTTTAATAAAATATTTGATTATATTACAACATGCATAGATTTATGCCAGTCGAGACTTCATTCCTGGCTAGAAAAGTGTCGTTGTTACAATATTTTCAGAGTGTTTCTACACCAGAGTAGCATGGAGTAGATCGGAGCAGGAAACTAGAACGCGTAGCAACCATCAGTGTCAGCCGAGCAGGCTAGTGTAAGTCAGCTGTTACTGTGTGAACATACACCAGACGAGGTGGCCGAGTGGTTAAGGCGTTGGACTGCTAATCCAATGTGCTCTGCACGCGTGGGTTCGAATCCCATCCTCGTCGAGATTTTGTTTTTAAAAGTTGCTGCTCAAAAATAAATAGTGGATATGTAAACTTGTTCTCAGTAGTTGGAGTTGGATCAAATAAAGGAAATTTTATAAAGTAATAAAATTATAAATTGTTGAAGGAATTATCACTTAAGAATTAAATCACTATTGCAGCAGAGCTACTGGGCAAAGATATCTAGATTTGAACTAGATTGCGATAATATATTGATAAGAAATAACTTTCTTTGCTACAAAAACCGGAGGTAAAATAGGTTTTAATTCTTCAAATTTTGGTTCGCATGCTTAATGATGGTAAGGGACGACCCGACTTACAAATGGTGGAGGTGCCGGGTCACTGACCTCGTGTTTGAGAACGCGAAACTCGTTATGTGGTTTTGGCGACACCTTATCAACGCTTTTAGCCACACATTATAAGTAGTACGCTATAGCTCTTTTGATATAATTATATAATAATACAATCATTCTTTTTAAAATTTAATTCTGTTGTTTTTTTTTTGCACAAATAACATGATATCGATATCGAAATCTTTGTGTGATATCGATAATTCAATATGTCCGCGGGTGGAATCGTGTCCAGCTTGATTGATCGGTGTTTCCTACTTAAATATACCGGTCTCTAGTTGGTCATTGTTCGCTCGTCGATGGTGTCGGCGCCTACAGGGTTGGCTTGGTCGGCTTCAAATTCAATGTCCCCCAGTGAAAATCAGTTATGTGACTGAGTGGGTACACTCCAAATACGAAGTAATTAATTTGTATATGCCATAATAACAGTAGACACCTATAAAAAACTATTTTAGCAGAGAAACCCTATGCTTCAACCCCGTCTGGGCCCGGGGTAGGAATTGGCTCAGAGCATGGCTTCTCAAAAGGTGATTCAAGAGAAAAAGTCCACCTCGCAAACATCAGCTAGAAAGAGCGGAATATCTCACTCCCCGAAACTAGAGGCGAGCTCTGGCAATCGTCGTAGGGGACCTTGCCCCCTTCCCTTGACGGGCCCCCGGCGACGATGACAATGACACAAACGAACGATGACAAAGACGATGACGACCGCGACGTGAGAAACCCCCCTTCCTCCCCTTCCCGTGGGTGGTTCTGCCCAGCATGGGCCCCTCCTCCCCCCCCCCCCTTAGGCTAGAGTGGTGCGTTATGACCTAACGGGTTGACGCGTCCCTTAATCAAAAAAAAAAAAAAAAATGCTTCAACCAACCGGTATTCGAACCCTGAATATTCTGTATCGTTCAGGAGGATGACACCCACAGGACCAAACCATAACATCACATGTATGTGTCTTGTATCGGGGTACACTGCACTAAACGAACTAACTTAACAAAAATACATTTTTTTCAACACTTAAAATCGTAAGAAAATTACAAATCATAATCGCACACTCAAATAGCATTCTTGACAATCTTAAAAATATAAGTATCGTCTCAATCCTTTTTTATTCTGAAAATTTTATTATATTATAATTTGTTATTTTCATTTGTATGAGATTATATTATTATGATGGATGGTAACAAAGCTGTTTGAAGTTTAATAAGAGAAGTGTATCTAACTAGGCCGCTTCGCGAACGCTCTTTACAGTCACGTTGATGGATGAGTTTTTTTAATATTTCTGACCGATAATTACGTTTTGAAGTGGAATCAAATTACTTTTTCTATAGTTACTTGATATTACTTGTTAATTAAACACCTGTTAACGGCCTATATTAAAACCTTTATCTCTATGAATTTTGACCAACTTTTTCTTTCAAAAGGCACTACATCACCATAATCATTGTCAATTTAAAATATGAACGTTGTAGCCCCACCCGTTCCGTCAGAATCGACCCAAATATCACGAAACTATCGTATTTAAATGATTCCATATTACACACAGCCATGTCACAACATCAACATATTCTTGTCAACTAAGCACAACAGAGTCTAGGAAGGTCAAGTGTAGCCAAGTCCAGGTCACCCTACACCAGACGAGGTGGCCGAGTGGTTAAGGCGTTGGACTGCTAATCCAATGTGCTCTGCACGCGTGGGTTCGAATCCCATCCTCGTCGAAATATTTTTTTTTTAAATTAAGTTGACTCATTTCGAATACCAGTGATTTTTTTGGATCTCTTCCTGAAGCCAGTTTTACCAGATTGGCACCACACATTGCACATATTTTATGGTCATGTATAGGCAGTCTTCTTAGAGGGACATTAAAAATAATCGCAAAAAATGTAAATATATTACATTGATTTTTAGCATTTTGTATTTTGGTAAAATTACCAAAATGCTTGTGGCTGGTTCTGACCAGCACAGGCCTGTCCACCCTTTGTCCCCCCGCGTCATCCCTTACGTCCCTCCCTTTGTCTCGATTAGCAAGTTGCATAAATATGAGACGTAAAGCAATATTCAATATATATATATATATATATATATGGTAAATTTCAGAACTTATTTGTGCGTAATGCGCAGTTATGTTTAATTATCTTTGAGAAGAGAAGAGTGACTATACACAATAATTACGCAAAATTGCTTGTCAATTGGATGACAACATGGAAGCAGGAAAATTTCCCAACAAATTTTCAAATATGCATAGTTGACTTTAGGTATAGTTGACTCTATGCATAGTTGACTTTAGGTATAGTTGACTCTAGGTATAGTTGAAGTTGACTCTAGGGAGAGTTGACTGTTGGCTGCAATACCAGTAATTTTTTCCTGGATCACTTCCTTGAGATCAGTTTATAAGATTCATACCAAACTTTGAGGAATAATAAAAAAAACAATCATAAAAACTCTAAATAAATTATATTGATTTTTAGTATTTAGAATGTTTGTAAAATTATCAAAATTGGTAAATTTCGGAATTTATTTATGGTTAATCTGCAATACAGTTTTGTAATATTTGACAATAGCAGAGTGTTCACATCTTTGCTTGACAACCAGGAAAACTCCATATCAATAATAAGATGACATCTGGATGCAGGGAAAGTTCCACAAAAATGCCAAATAGTATAAAAGATTCTTTTAAGAGTATTCCTGTAGACTGGAGTAGCATGTCGCCTGCAGACAAATGTGGTAATGAATGTTGGCACTTGTAATCATCAATAAACTAATTTTCACTTCCTCGACGTCTATCTTACTTTATTTGGATGGTCGTATAGCGTGCGAGCCAATTACATCAGTCTGACTTCCCAGACCAGAAATCTAGTGTTTTGCGAGTTGCTCGCACGCTAGGAAATTGTCATGGAACATTCTACTTATCTGATTTTTACACTGTTTTAATATAATGCAACATAACAAGTTTTCATCTAATGAAAAGCTCACATTTGGATCTATGGTTTTTAGCCACAGTATAAATTCACTCCTATAATAAAATAGTCATTAACAACGTGTTATTAAAGCACTCTACTACGACAGTTTTAAGTTGTGTTGTTGTATTGTTGATTGGTAGAGATTCACTCATCTTTTTACAACCAAAGAATAAATAAACTCAATTGTATAATCAATGGTCAATGGTCAATGGCCGAAATATAATTTTGTAACAATGGCAAGAAAAAAAATCAATAGTAAAATATAATGGGGCTCAACAAGACCAAAGCGCTTATCCATGAACGCAATAATTGTGAAATAGCGTTCGTGAAGCCCTAGTGTTATCGTGACGTTTCTAATTGGGTCTTAGGAATGTTTAAACGGTGACTTTGGAGCCGTCCTAGCAACGAGGCACATTAATTCCGAGATTAATTCTAAGGTTGTTCCGAATTGGCATTGTTGATTCTTATACTGTTTGCGGATGGAATCGTGTCCAGCTTGATTGATCGGTGTTTCTTATAAACATTACTCATTGTTCGCTCGTCGATGATGTCGGCGCCTACAGGTTTGGCTTGGTCGGCTTTAAATTTAATGTCCCCCACTGAAAAACATTTATATGACTGAGTGGGTGGACTCTAAATACGATATGTTTTCAACATACGTCGACCTAGCGCGTCACTAGTAGTATATGCTAAGCACCATGATGTACGCTCACAATATTACCACAACAATATTACCGTCAACTAAGCACAACAGAGTCCAGGAAGGTCAAGTGTAGCCAAGTCCAGGTCACCCTACACCAGACGAGGTGGCCGAGTGGTTAAGGCGTTGGACTGCTAATCCAATGTGCTCTGCACGCGTGGGTTCGAATCCCATCCTCGTCGGAATATTTTTACAACCCTATTTGTAGAAAGTTAACTTCAGTCGTATATTGAAGGAAGGTATCAGCTTATACTTCCTACTTATAACATTAGGCACGTTTGAATTTGTTGATTGATTTTATCGAAAAATGTTCCCATTTACTATTTATTTATTTATTTATTTATTTTTTTTTTTTTATTTTTTTTTTTTTTTTATTAATATTTTGCATTCACTTGTTAATGCTTTTATAACAAAGTAAATATTTGAATGCGAGAGCAACAGAAAGAGCATCACCCGTGGTACTTTCGTACCTGTTACCCTTGGTAGGCTACACTACAGGTTCGTTCGTCTGTGTTTATTTGGTGAAACACTGACTTACACTAGTCGAATTCTACACTGACAAGTGTAAAGCGGAAATAGTTACTTTTAACGGAAGTAGTAGGTTAGTGTAACGTACATGGACGTACACAAAAAAACGTCCACATTTCTGTACGAAATTACTTAAATGTAAAATGTAATTACCTCCCATTGTAAAAAGGTAAGAGTCCTCTTTCTTTAAGGGACCCCATTCTCATCCCTCACAACAATTACTTGCAGTCTCGGCCTCCATGTTTATCGTTTTATGGCGCGCAATGTCGGTGTAAATTCTTTACACGAGCAAAATAGGCCGTGTAAATATATCCTACGCTGTCTACACTAGTGTATACACTAACTGTACAGAAAAACGCCGACGTAAATTTTACACTGCTTACACGGACACAGAAAAACGGACCAGTGTAGATATTCGCTTACACTAGTGTAAAGTGTAACACTAAATGTACACAGACGAACGAACCTAATATCTCCACATTACAAAAGAGCGTAGTATCATGTTAAAAATTAAAATACATATTAGTAAGTTCGTTAGTTAATGTTGTTTTAGGGCACTCAACAGTAGAGTTATCAGTGCCCACTTTAAGTGTATTGGAATCTTCCAAATTTTCTTATTCCAAATTGTGGTTATTGAATAAACACAACGTAATACGCCAAAAAAAATGCGCCGAAACATGCTTCCGTAGTTCCAATGTACAGCGGACACCCCTTGGACGGAAATTCTCAGATTTTTAGACGCGCTAGATAAAGAATCATATTAACATGTGCATTATGTACATTTTCCAATTAGTGCTTACGAACGCCTATAAAAATTCGGGAAAAAAGGTATGTTAAAACAAATCCCTTAAAGTTCACATTTTTTATATAAAAAAAAACAGGACATTTTTGTAGAAAGTACACAACGGGTGATGATATAAGGCGTCTTTACTGAGTATAATACAAAAAAAAATTATCGGAATATCTCAATTGTATCGTTATAATACAGTGAAACTGCGAAAACATTGCAACGCATCGAAATTATACATGAGCTGATAAATGATGATGATTATGAGGTACGGTAGAGCCTTAGAAACATTCTGTCACGCGTGACTGTAGAATCAATCGCTGCCAATACCAATCCATCCATTCAGAGCAATCTTCAACGCCTCTGTTATCAGACGCGGAAGAAGATAATAATAATTAGGAGATAACTCATGAATGGTTAGCTCTCATCACATCTTCCTCCGCCCAACCGCGCTCTAAGTCTTCCTGACACTTAAATAATTTAAAAAAATTGTATTTATAGTCTACCCACTCAGTTGTATAACTGATTTTCAGTGTGGGACACTCAAGCGACTAAGCCAACCCAGTAGGCCCCGACGCAATCGACGAGTGAGCGATAACCAACCAAAGATCGATATTTGTAATAGGAAATATAGCAATCAGTGGTATGGACAGTGCGAACACCCGCGAATCAACGCCAGAATCAACAAGGCCGATTCAGAACAACTTTAAATTTACTATGTGCTTCGTTGCTAGGACGGCTCAAAAGTCACCGTTTACAAACTCCTAAGACACGAACTGATGGACTAAAGTCCAAATCAGAAGTTAAAAAACTTCTGACTTTGGTGGGAATCGAACCCTGGACCTTCTGCATTGGAAGCGGATACGCTGACAACAGGACCAACGAGCCACACTCTTTAATGCTAATGAAACCATCGAAAACATCGCGGAAGATTGATACGTTGCAGAGTAGATTACACTTGTGTACACCCGCCTGCAATAAATAAGTTGTATACTATCTGCGCTAGGGCCTACTACGCCGAGCGAGATACGCTATCTAGAACACACAGATAGGCAGAAGCCATTCATGAGGAGGCAACTACTTTGTATGCAGATGATGATGCACTTTTAGACAGACACGGTTTCTCGCAAAACTTACGTAACTTGAAATGCGTTTTAGGCAAATTGTTGTTCGCTCGCCTGATGACACTACAGGTGTCTAAATTTTGAACATTTGTCACAAATGTGGAAATAGGGCTCTACAGAAACACAATTTCTAAAATTTGTTTTAAAATAAAATAAATTAGTTTTCGCAAATTTCGAATTTATTATATTCATGAACGTTTAATAACATTGGTATTATATTTCACACGCGTTAATAAAGAATAAATCTATTAGATCAAGTTCGCGCATTCCTAAATTAATTCATTCATTTTGAATAAAAAATTCGTGAAATCTCCGTACATTACTCCATTTTAATTAACTTTGTGAGTTTATTCCAAGTGTAAAGATTTTTTAGAGCAAATTTGCGTACTGGATATCAACGTTAAATCGATGTGAACGCGCGCACGCTAATTTGGTAGATCGTAAGATAAACGGTTTGATGGGAATCACCTGAAATTATTGTAATCCATGTTTTAGATTTCCCATTTTGTACGTATTGGACTTAAATCGCAATCGATCTTGATGGCTATTTTTTGCAACCAAGAAGTGTGGATATCAATTACTAGGAAAACGCTAAAGTCCCGTCGCGTTGATGGATGAGCTTTTTTGTAAGTTTTTAGTTTGCGTAGGACCACTTTTCCTTTGCAAGTGCTTTTTAAATGCATTGTAGGTGATTGTTGTCAAGTTTCTATTGTTACTTGTTAATTGTTATTATAAACCTAAAAAAAAACTCATATAAAACCTTTATTCCATGGATTCTAGCTAACTTTTTTCAAAATTTTCTTTCAGGAAGCAATACATCACCATTACCTTAATGTCCATGTAAAATATGAACGTTGTAGCTTCACCCGTCTGGTCAGAATCGGCACTATTGTCACGAAAATATCGCACTAAAAATCGAAAAAAATAGTAAAAGTATGATATTAATGAGAAATATTTCTTCGATTGTACCCAAATACGTGGCAGGTCTAAGTTCAGAGATTTCGAAGGTCTCCAGAAAATTTCATCGCAATTGGAGTATCGGTTTAGCTAGAATCGTGTTAACAAACACACAAAAAAACAAACAGAAAAAACAAGAAAAACGAAAAAAAATCGTAAAATTGCGATTTTTATGTGAAATAATTTTTCGATTGCGCTCAAAAAGGTGGCAGTTCTAAGTTCAGAGATTTCAAAGTCTCCAGAAAATTGATTTTCGGTTTAGCCGGAATCAGAAATACCTGAGTGTGCGCGCATTTGAGTTAGGCCAATCTCATTGACCCCTCCTTATATTCTCGAAAATACTTGTGAGTAATCTGTAGTCACATAAAGTTTGGCCAAGCTCGAGAGAAAACTGAGAACACAAATGATAACTGTTTGTTATCGGAAGTCAGCTCTTGTCAGGCGATAAAGTTCAGTGCGCTCTCTCCGGCTAAGACGTTTGGCACGAAGCATTGTTTTATGTTCGTCTGTGTCAACATCTCATTTGTAGGTAGTTTAGAGCTGCGTAAGTCTCAACTTATCGACGCTAAGTGGCGCCAGCTAATGTCCACAAACAAGAATGTCACATTAGAAGCTTCCCCAAGGCGAGAGGCGAAGCGATGACTGCTCATTTTACACCTTAGAACGGACTCACGCGTTATCGAGAATACTTCAATACTTATTCCTAATTGTGACAAAATAGAATTTGCATGACCATTACGTTTAAAATAATTAGAAAAAAAAGAATCTGAATGAACTATTACGATTAAATTAATAAGAGTTGCCAATTCTATTTTGCCAAGCTTTTCAAGGATGTTGTTAGGAGACACTGAACGTTTATGAATTAAGAATACGCAAATGTGGAAGGGTAGATGAGCTTGGCCCTTTTTTTAGATCTAATTTCTTTAGGCTGTATTTTTACAAGTTTTTGTTATGTTCGAGAATACTTCAATACTTGTTCCTAGTTGAGTCACTATGACCTTTGATGGATCTGTCAAATGTTCACCTGCCTTACGAAATTTGCTAAAACCGAAGATTGTAAAATAACACAAAATATAATCTTCTCGGAATATATCATTCTATGAAGTATTTTATAAACTCGTATTTTTTTCCCCCTCGTGGGAAGCCTACCCAGGGTGCAATTCATGCCCCTCTTCAGGTGTTTTACTATAGGTGTGGTGGAGTTCGGACAATTGTGAAGGGATGTCCGAGGGCTGTTTAAGAGGACTCACTCCCTTGCATTCGCATTAAAACTGAGGAAAATCTCAGAAAAAAACTTCAGTCAATATTGCCGGTCTCGACGGGATTTGAATCTGGGACCTCCCGAATCAGAGAAAAACTGATTGTGCTGACTGTTGTTTATGTAACTTATGGCGTCCATGTGGGTGGTAAGTATAGTGGATCTATGTATGTTTGGGCGCAAGTACCTCCGTAGCCATGTAGAGTCCACCTAAACTCTAAAGCAACACCTCGCCCTGGCCAAACTAGAAACTAGAGGAGACAATGCATCTTATGGGACGTGGATAAACAGCCGCTGTAGAACGAGGCTTTGTGCTCCGGTTATAGACGAGGTTCGACTTTGAATGGGACTCGTTGTCCTCCTGGATCACAACTAGCGTCTGACGAGGCAGCGGACGTTGAACCGGAAGGGGGGACGTCCAGAATTATCGCACAGGGGTTAGGTGTGGGATGCAATAGTCACGAGACCTTACATGGCCATGAAAGTTGGTTGAATGAAAAATAACTTTCACCCAAAATGAAATCAAATTAGGGACATCACGATAAATTATGTAAATCAACAACAAAGTGTAATTTAGATGACTAAATAGGTTTGTTTGGTTTGCTACACGAACTTACACTTTACACTAGTGTAGGCTCAAAATGTCTAAAAAGCGTTTTCGTATTAAGTGTAGTGTAAAGTGTAGCCGTTTGGTTTGACTTCGTGTAGTGTAAAGTGTAGAATTTCTACACGAGCTCTAGGAGGTCGTGTAGGGTGTAGGTGTAAAAATTTAGGCGCAACATTTGAAGAGAAACAGCTTAAAACATGATGAATGACACATTCTTTCATTGACAATCCGATATAACTCCTAAAATCAATTAATAGTCTATAATTACGTATTAGAAACTGATTCGAAGTATTTTATTTGTGGCACTATGTTTTGTGATGAGGGCAAATGCGTAGGGTACTCTAACCTCAATTAGGATAAGCACTATTGAAGTTTATGTTCCAAATAGCTTTTCATCGTTCAGATAGTACACATTTTCTATCATTTTGACTCATTTAGTGCCTTCAACAGTACTGTTTGTTGTTTTATTATGTTTTTTTTAGTTTGACAGTTCGATGTGAGCGAATCTAGTGTAGAGTGTAGCTTAAAAAACGTTTGGTTATCCTGGGTAAAGTGTAGTGTAATTTGATTTCAAGGCCTACACCTACACTACACAAGTCTACACTACACTAGGTAAACCAAACAAACCTAATGTGGTTCTATATTCTATGTGGGGTTTTTAATTACATTTAAAATGATATATACGAAGATGAAACACGATAGCTGTTGCCCTCTAATAATTTTA
>JAMZAV010004755.1:0-50049 GCA_024449915.1 Sweltsa coloradensis | reverse complement strand
CAGTAAAATTTCGGAATTCGATTTTGAGTTTTTTTCGTGGGACCATAATGGTTTTTGGGGGCGTTCAACCTTCCGTCTGGCGGGGTGGGGGGGGGCGAGTTTGGTTTTTTAAAACCAGGGTTTGCGTGTGAAGTCCTAGCTGTTAGTGCAAATTTCGAATAAACATCCTTAGAAGGCCTAAAAACGCCTGAAAAAACCACAATAGGTGATGGTAATTTGGCTGCGCAATCTAAATAGGAAATTATCATGGTGGGTTTGGGGAGTACAAGTGCTCCCCCCTTCCCCCTTGTATCCACCACATTTTGTTGTATCATTTTAAACTCTCTACAATGAAAAATATATTAAAATAAAAACTCACCTTTACTGCTCAGGCATGCACAGGAAAGGTCTACCATTATATTTTATGGTTGTAGATTTGTTGTTTTCAAAACCAGTTAATACCACACGAATTTCCACAATTGAATCGATCACTATCGGATTCACCAGAAATAACTAAAGGGTGAAAGTATTTATTAACCCACCCAGAGCAATGTACAAAACAATATTACAATCTTATATGATATTTGAATACTAAAAATCATTGAAAGTCGTGGAAGACGACGGTACCTGTAACTGTGCGGTGAAATTGCGCCGCATGTGATATTGTGTAAGTTAAGAAATGTGATTTTACATTAGATATATTTACAAATATATAATACGTTGTTAACAGAATAAAGAATAAAACATTGTTAACTCACAATAATTTGTATTATTAGTTGAAAATAGATTGATATGGTGAACGTTTTTGTAAATGTAGATATAGCGCAAAACTTGTTTATTGTAAAGCCGATTTTTTAAATTTAGAATATTTACGGGGTGGGGGGTTTGAGGGGGGCTCCAGCCCATGAGCACTTACGGAGTCAGCGCCCTGAATATATCTCATTCTTTATAAGACTGGTTGAAAGTTTACATACACGCAGACATTAATATTATGGGAGCTAAGGGAAGGCCACATCAATATTATAAAAACTCCACTAAGTTTTGTTGTAATCTAAATTTTATTTAGAATGTCGATTTTTTTGGTTTAGATATTATATATATAGATAAACCAATATTAAGAAGTAAATCCCTATTGCACATTCAGCTATAAAAGCTTCGTACTTTCAACTACATAGATGTCACTTTGGCCTGCAGTCTCCTATACTCCTAGGCGAGCCGAGTACAACTCATTTCCAACCTAAACGATATTTGATACGTTTAGATTGAGCGTGAGTTAGTCTCGGTCCTAGGCCTTATATCATCAGACGTCGACGACGACGACGACGTGTAAACGACGAAGAAGATGGCGACGATGCCTCATCTGTAACATTTACTCCGAGATCAATGATGGAGTATGGTCTAAGGTCATAAATAATAAAAGTCAACGAGTGGCGTTTGGTTAAAGAAAACAAAAAAAAAAAAAAAAAAATAAATAAACATACATTTATATAATGGAAAGGCCCCATGAAAAGTTTTAGCACTAATAGGACTACTAAGTTATTATGTGTTAATATTATATTGAGTACATATTGTAGATTGTTGGTTGGAATCTGTTTATTTTAACCAATATTCTGGAATCATCTCTATTGCCACGTTTATCTAAGCCCGGTGTCTCAACTACATGGATATTTTTATTGGCCTCCAGAGACTCCTATAGGCAGGCCCGAGTCCAGCTCATGCCTGGCCTAAACGACATTTGATACGTTTTGATGGGCGAGAGCCAGTCCGGTCCTAGACCTAATATCATCAGACGACAAAGAAGACGTATAAACGACGAATAAGATGGCGGCGATGCTCACCTGTCACATTCATTCAAGATCAAAGGAGTAAATTTAATAATTCCCATTTTGTTGGCCTAGCGCATTGACCAGTTACTTTTTTCCACTTAACCGTTTTATGTAATTAATAACCTTTATTTCTTATTAATAGTAACCTACACAAGGAACATATCAAGCTGCTAGTGTTTCGACGATAAGCTATCCCAAAATGTATTTGATGGGCATATCAAAGAGGCCTACAGCAGTATCAACTGCATATGAAGTTGTATTTGAACTTTATTATTTGCAGGTTAAATATGTGGTGGATAGATAAGTCGATTACCATAAACGGTTATTGACTTTTAATTGAATCAAATATTGTATCTACACGACTTTTAACAAACAAATATATATACAAAGTTTAATCGTGGTTTGATTCTGTTTTTTGCATCATACGTGCTTGCACATTGTTCGGTGCTATAAATATCTATAATTTTTTTTGACAAATATGACAAGAACTTGCTTGCTCTTGTGACTGTATGCAAAGGCTACTGAAAGTCATTACGTCACATTTTGTCATGGGTCATAACTAAAACTAAGGCAGAGGAACACTACCTCACTACCTCACTCACTCACTCACGTACTCACTCACTCACTCACTAACTCACTCACTCACTCACTTACTCACTCACTCAATCACTCAATCACTCAATCACTCACTCACTCACTCACTCTACTCACTCACTCACTCACTCACTCACTCACTTGTATGCTCCCTGTCTCATATACCTAGTTTGTAATGGATCACAGTTTTTATTGTTTAGAATTGTAATAAAATCCTTGCAAATAGATGCTTGTTTTATGCCTGTTTGATTGTGAAAAGAGTGCATACAATATTATATTCATGCTGCACCTCTGGTATTTGTAAGAAAATGTATTGTTCGACCACGTCATACTTAAAATAAGAATATATTTTCAAAAATGTCATGAGTTGGATTTAGTATAAATCAGTAATTATGTATACTTTGTTCCAGATATTTTCATCGTGGCGTTTCTATCGAATATTGAATGAGAATTGAAAATTAAATGCATTTGCTACAGACAGGACACATATGGAGTTGAATCTCTCTTTACTAAGGGAACACCATTGATATTTTTAATGGATAAATGAGACAATAAATACTGCCCTAAAGCTGGTTAGTGTAATTTTGAGTCGGATTGTATGCAATTTGATTTTACATTCCAGAGAAGATGATTCTGCTGCTCTAAGTGGTCACTGGTCTTGTTGCCAATGCAGAATATTTTGACTTCTAATATAAGTGAGAGTAAAATTGTGGATACCTGGGTTAAGTAAATGCGAATGGTACCTTGCAGCCATTCAGGGTTATTTAACTATATCGGCTACAGTTGTTTCGAATCTGTGAATCTTGTCCAACCATTTGATCGTTTTTTTTTTCGATTTCAGATACTTTAGTCTTGTTGACCATTATTCGCTTGTGAATGGTGTCTGTGCCGACAGGATGGCACTCTGCTTTAAACACCAGTCCACCACTGATTATCATTTCTGTGACTGAGAAGGCCAGTCAAAATATGAAGTGGACTATCATATAAATTAATGTTATTAATTTCCACGTGCAGGAGTATGCTAAGCCATTTAAAAAATATTGTGATGAATGTGTACTCTTCTGCATTGGCCTAACTGCTACAAGAATTACTCCACCCCTCGTGTTGATGGTGCTCAATAAATTTAGAAATTTGTATTGCCCTTGGCTTGAGAAGATTAGCAGTGTGTTTGACTTGTAAATTCTCTTAAGTTCAAGAGTATACTCAATTACTCGAAACCGGATTCTGCAGCTGCACCCTTACTCATAATACATAAAGAAAATAATGAAAGTCTACTCAAATATATGTTATACTTTTTATTGTCTTTGTTCAAAAAGTATAATCAAACTAAGTGCTGTATATTATTCTTTGAGATGCCACACTCGCGCATGTATGGGTAGTAGAATATGCAACAGGTTGTAATATCTACCAGGCAATGGCTTAATTAATACATTAACATTGTATGTTCTCTCTATCAATCAGCCACGTCAATATTGTTATAATTATTGTATTCGGAAATTGGTTTTGTGGATGTCTATCTAATGTTAATGTTTGTGCTATTGTGTGATACGGTGTCATTAAACACAATGTTACATGGTTCATTGATTCTTTGTATTGATCATACCAGAGTTATCAACATAACGATAAGTCTCAATGCATCAACATTCAACTTCAAAGTTCAATACTATATGGCACATGCACTATGATGCCGATGGCCTAATCGTGTTTACAAATAAAAATACCCTCCCTAAATTTAAAATGACCAAAGTTCCTCAACAAATGTATCCGAGCTCTCTTTTATAGCATCATAAAATTAATTACAAGGTTTATGCAGTGTATTGGTCGCCATCCCAGTCACCGAGCACCTTCTTAGAGCAGCTTGAAAGTTTTTTTTATAATAACAAGGCTAGTTGGTATAATAGCACATACATACTAGCAGGTGATATAAACATTAACACCCTAACTTATCCCCACGAAGACAAACACACGGGCAAGATTACCTTAAATGCTTTTAATTGCTTTAAACCAAAAATCTGTAGCCCGACCCTAGTAATTCCCCCTAGTCTGCAAATGCATTGATCATATTTTCGTTAAAGAAGGAAGGCCAATTACATGCACACCGTCGATAATTAAGACATCTATAATTGTCCACTATACACAACCACTATAAGTAATTTGAAAACGGATAATTTGGAGCCGTCCTAGCCACGAGGTATTGATGTCAAATTTTAATTACAACATATCTGATAGTTTTGTCTTATCAAACTGCTTTTAGCAGAATTGAATCATTGCTATTTATATGATTGTTTAACTGAAAGAAGTGGTACGTTGTTATTGTTTATGTATGTTTAATTTAAAACATTTATGTATTTTTATAAATGATCCTCTTTCTGTTACTCAATTCTTTGGAAAATAAATAATAATTTGAAAGTATTATATAATCGTTCCCACATTGTTTATAACAGTTTCAAATGATCGATGTTGTTGGGTATTATTAGTATCTTCATAAGACATGATAGGCTATTAGGCATAATTCTTGACAGTGGCAATAATGTTTTTCTCTTGTAACTAAATTAAATTTGTTATATTATGAAACTGTATATTTAAGTATTTTAAAATGTTAATATTGGACCTTGCCACCATATAAAAATGTGTATACCTGTAAGCTAATAAATAAATGTAAATGTAATAAAGTTCTATTTTCTGTTTCAGTTACTGACGGATGGGATTGCTTTCAGTGAATTAACCATCAACATACACTTTAAATTCAAAATTAAATAAATTTAAATAAGCTTCAATTATTCTTTGGAGACGTTATTGGCAGGTACCATAAAGTCAGACAGTTCTTACTGTTCCTATCTATCCGATCTACATAAAGTTTTCATTTTCATTAATAACACATTGCCAGATTATAATATGTTGTATTATTTTTTATGAAGCAAAACACTTGATTATTTCGTATGGCCCGTGGTCTTGGGAGGAATGCAGAGATTTTCCTTGTCTTTCACACAAGCACAAGAGTTATGCTTAATAAGTTCTCAGCACAACCTTAATGTAGGGCATCGATGGTAGGATTGACCCAAGCCTCATTCGGGAGATCACTCTCACTCATCACACTCGGTAATCAGCAATCCTGACTGAGCCCAATTTTTAGACGGGCTTTACGAATTATCTTAGTCAACCGATGAAGCGAAAGTTCTCTTTAGGCTGGCTGCCGCCAACAATGCATTAGGTTGCATTAAATCCTAGACTTTCCTACAAATTGCCTGCTTATCATGAATGTATTAATTTTTATGTACATATTATTACTATAAGCCACGGCATGGGGACCGATCATGAAGAGCATTCTTATCAAACCAAGTGAATCTTCAGTCAATTCTCCAATGGTGGTACAGACAATAGCGCCAATGAGTAACACGAGGCAAAAAAGGAATGCAGCTATTGTGCCTACGAGTACCAGACAACTCAGGTCAGCAGGGGTCACTCACACCCTTCCCACTTTCGACCAAACTACAATTGCTGTTAATGATGCTCCTACTCAAGACAGACTACAAAACAGGCCTACCACTAGAAGCCGAACCAGGGAAAAGCTGACCAACGCCAAAGAACCTCGCCGCCCCGCACCTTCTGATACGAGACCGCCTGGGTTTATTGACACGTCAGAGCCTGCGCGGACGCAACGAGGCACCAAGACAATTAAATGACATCAACAAGTCAGTGCAGTGACAGTGCTCGGTCTGGTAACAGCTCGACGCTCGCCTGAAGAGGCCATTTGCAACATTGGCGAAACGTTGCATTCACCCGACAACGTCCAACTAGGACTGCAATTTTAACATGGTACGTGGTTTTACCGTAAAACATTTTAAAATGACATATATTTATATGTTAGTACTTTAAGATAGAAATAAAAAGTGAAAAAAAAATAGATAGTTTTAAATTGGTGGCCGCATAGTCAGTTGGTAAGAGCATAGCCCGTAAGCTAAGGTCCCGGGTTCAAACCCGGTGTAGTCACTTTTTTAATTTCTATCTAAAAGTACTGACATAACAGCGTCATAATCGACTACTATAAAGCCAAGGAAAAACACACATATATAATATATATATATATTTAAAGTAATCGGTATTTTTCGGTTTCAATGCACATATCTTTTCATGCGGCCGACGTTTCGATGAGATTTCACCCATTCATCTTCAGGCCAATAGGCCTACAAACTTTAAATATAAAAAACTAAAACGTTACATCACTATTGATAAATACAGAATCAAAACTGGAGAAAAAAACAATAAAAGTCTACAAAGTAAATCACTGCACACATGAGAATTAATACCATTCAAAGAAAGTCATTGCAAAGCTTGTTCGTTTGCAAAGACAAGAAAATCACTAACATGTCCGTCTTTACGTTTTTCGTCATGGGTTTTGTCACTCTGACCGTTTCGATTCATTTACTTGTAGCTCATATGCTTGTATTAACTGAGGCGTTGATTGTTGATTGTTGATTGTTGATTGTTGATTGTTGATGTTAACTTATTTTAGAACATAATAGTGTTTTTGGTTTTAAGACACTCCTTGAGTTTAATTGCTACTCAATAAAAATACTCAAGCATCAACGGGGTCTACGAATTAAGACTCTGTGCCACACAAACAATTAAACATGGTCGGGGGTGTCATAAACTCTAAGCACTTAAATGTATTATCTTTATAAACTCTTTCTATTTATTTTTGTTGGCCTGATTTTTTCTTTTCTTTTTGTTGGTGTGTTTGGTTTTGTTTTTGTTTTTAATTTCAGTTTGTAATTTGATCTCTTGAAAAAGGAACTCCAATCTGAGTTCCGAAACGTTGAGTAGCAATTAAACTCAAGGAGTGGCGTAAACCGAAAAACACCATTATTTCTAAAACTAAGTTAACACAATGTCCAGCTACGAAAGTATTCGTCAACATATATATATATTTATTGATATTATTTAATTATTTTTCCAATGATCGATATTGTTAGGAATTATTAATATCAACATAAGACATGAGCACTGATATACTTTTGCATTCTCAATTTAATCTGGATTCAACTTTAACATGAAAAAATTTGTATACTCGTTCAATCGAGTCATCAAGTCAATGCCCACGGAAGAAGACACGATTTAGAATAGGAGTATTATTTAAGGCGTTGATATTGACTATTGATTAGAAATTAAATTTACCGTTTTGAAATATATGTTGATCCTCATGTTTCAAATAACTACGCAAGGAGGTGGAAAACGTCAACAGTACTACAATATTTCGTAAACTTGTTCGATCGAGTCATCAAGTAAACAGGACAGGTAAGCGAGTGTGTGGTTTCTGCTACTACAGTGAATGAATCTTGTATATCAGTTACCATATATCCGTTTGCCTGGTCCAATTCTCCACTACAGTGTTCTGATGAGCGGCCCACGGAAGAAGACGTGATTAGAATAGGTGTATTAATTAAGGCATTGTTATTGATTGATTGATCTAAATTAAGAAACCCTCACGCACAGGCCACAAGGCCCATGTGAGTATTCATTTTCTTAGAACTGTTAGTTTTGTTGGTCCATATTATTGTATTTTCTTTCAATGTGTTAAATATGTTCTCTTTGTATTAAAATGTTTTTGGTGTAAACGAAATGAATAAAGCTTATATTGAATCTGAATCTGAATCTGATATTAAATAATGGATAGAAAAATATTTTACTGCTTTAAAATACATGTTCTACATAATGTTTTAAATAACTATACAAGGTAGTGGAAAACGTCAACTGTACTAGAATATTTCGTACAAACCTTCGATCGAATTAACGAGTCATCAGGACAGTTAAACGAGTGTGTGATTTCTGCTTTTGCAGTGTTCTAATCTTGTGAGGCAGTTATCATACATCCGCTTGCCCAGTCCAATTCGCCACCGCTGTGTTCCGATGAGCAGCCCACGGAAGAAGACAGGATTAGAAACGCGCAGGTTATAATTAATGCATTGTTCGCATTTTCATCTAGGGCAAACCAGAGTTGAATGAGCAATTCAAGGGTTTAGCATAGTTTACTTTGAAGAGTAACCTTTCTACCTATGGCGTTCTGTAAGTATGTCAAATTATAATGTGGCATTCTATATCCTCCTTATTGTCTTAAGAATACGTCAGAAAAATCTTTTATTCTGAATTGCCAGTGGAGATTTGAAACCGTTACATCCCGAATTACACTCTTAAACGATCATGAGGAGGGATAGCCCCTTTGTTAATAAATTAAAAAAGAAATACAACCCTATTTGTTTAGGAGTAAATAAAATTGTTGTTTCTCGATTTGGATAGTCGGGAAACACTCCCGTAGGTGGAATTATTAATATTTAATACAATCCAGAAATTAAAATTAAGAAGATGGCAAAGGCGTCCACCCGGAAAGTGGGAGACTCGGGCTCGAACCCTGAACGGGATCGATTTTTTTATTTCTGGATTGTATTAAATATTAACTATTCCACCTACGGGAGTGTTTCCCGAGTATTAAAATCGAGGAATATACCCTCCCTCATACTTGCGTAAAGAAATGACATAATAAATATGTTTGTTTGGTCAATTCAAGAGCAACGGTTTTTCGATGCTTTATTGTTCCATCCATTCAAGTTCTATAATGTAACGACAATATAAAAGATAAATAGTTACCGTCTCGGTGGTCTAGTTGGCTAAGGCGTCCACCCGGAAAGTGGATGATTCGTGTTCGAACCCCGATCGGGATGGATTTTGTCATTTTTGGATTGTATTATATATTAAAAATTGTTATCGTTAGTTTAAATTAAATGGTGTTGGGTTTGGTTTTAACGGTTGACAATAACACAAAAACACTTTGAATGAACCGAACATAGCAGGGGAAAGCGGGTGTCTAAGGAGCTAGGGGCAAGAAGACACATGTTGCGGTAGGAATCCCACCGCCGCTTATGTTTTCGTTCCTGGAACGCGATAGGCGTCGTTTTTGAGGTAGTAACAATTGGTGCAGGTCGTTACAATGTTATGTATTGATAATGTGTTTTGTTTCAGATTGCTGACGTCCGAGCAAAATAAGACGATGAACAAGACTCTGGATACCATGTCAAGAGAGAAGGATATATGTTGTTGACCAAGAGTCTGCAATAATAAATAGAGCAGATAAACTATAAGTTACGTTAGTTGTACACACATAACAAAAACTTGTAAAAATACAGCCAAACCTTACACACTCAAAAGAAATGAGATCTAAAAAAAGGGCCAAGCTCATCTACTCTTCCACATTTGCGCATTCTTAATTCATAAACGTACAGTGTTCCAGTAACAACATTCTTTGAAAAGCTTGCAAAATAGAATTTTGACAAACTATTAATTTAAATGCAAGTTAGTTTCATCCAAAGCTCTTTTTTTCTAATTAATTTTAACGTAATGGGCAGCAAATTCTATTTTGCCAGCTTTTCAAGGATGTTGTTACGGGACACTTGTAAGTTTTATGAATTAAGCATGCGCAAAGTGGAAGGAGTAGATGAGCTTGGCCCTTTTTATAAATCTCATTTCTTTTTGAGTGTGTAAGGTTGGATGTATTTTTAACAACGGTTTTTTGTTATGTGTGCGGATCTCAATACTTTTTTCAAGTTCCATTGCAAAATATTGTATAAAATATAATAATTTTATCAAATTCGATTTAATTTGCTATGGTTATTACCAATTAACAATAGAATAAAAAATATAGTGGTCCAAAGACTTGCTTTGTAAAACAATGTAGGCGATTATTGTCACGGTAATACAGTACTTGTTGATTGTATGCCGTATAAGGCTTATTTGTTTAAATGGGTTCCTTTTATTTGGAAGCCTTCCAGCAATTTTTTAAGACTTTTCTTCAATAGGAATACACCACTTTACCTTAATGTCCATGTAAAATATGAAACGTTGTAGCCCCCACCCGTTTGGTCAGAATTGCTGGGCAATTGAAAACTGACGAATTAGATAGTAGTAGTAGCCAGTAGTAACGAAATCCTTTAAGTGATTTTGAGCATGTTTCAAGTAATATTTTCCACCAAGAAGGAATGCTCCGTACCCCTAACCAAATTTTGGCAGGTGTTGTTTCGGGTACCTAAATCCCCTCAATTTTGATAGTTTTCAAGTTCCACATCACGTTTCATGATGGGCTAGGGTGACACCTCCGAAATCACACCAACTCTGCTTGCTGTATAAGGTGCCGGAGTGTGTAGCGCACCGCGGCTTGGCTGCGGGACGCCCTAACGGGTACCTAGATAATTTTCTTAATAGAATACATATAAATATAAATTTTAATTTATTTGCATTATTGGCCACATTGCTAACGTTACTTGTTATTATTCTGTTGTTCAAGATTCAAGAATTGGAAACGAACTACTCGGAGTTTTTCATGAGGCTAGTGTGTCTTTTGGGCGCCATACAATGTTTGGTATTGAAATTTCAATCAGCACCAATGGATATGCTTAAGTAGCACTCAACACAACTGAGGCTGTGCTTCGATGGGGGAAGGGACTTCAAGACTCATTCTAGAGGTAATAGTCTTAGTTTTGGTGTCCGCGGACCGCGAACAGATCATATTTCTATCCAATTGCAACTCAAGGGTGATGAGACAAGATTGAGGTAAACATTTACTACCTTTCAGTCAATAAGTGGCATAGGTGAAATTAAATTATTTGCACTAAAACAGTCCACCCATAGAGAACCTCATGAACGGATAAAAACAACATTCATAGTGCATTTAAAGGATGGTGTTACAATATTCTCGTGTTCGGAATCTTTTAATTGGAAAAAACAGTGGTCCGTTAAGCAGAGAGACCAGGGTTTTGATTCGCGAAACGCAAACAAAAACAGGGTCACGACTCCTGCCCATATGCAAGTTAACTTCTCACCATCTAACTTTGTATAGTTTCAAAAAAAAAAATGTGTCATCTTTCAGATTATTGGAAATTGGGGCTTGGTATAGTTGGTTGGAGTTCAATTTTTGGCAGTGTCATATTCTGTCTTTGGACTAAAAACTCAAACTAACAATCCGGCTCCACTTTTACGTCTGGTGCCACCACGCACCATGGAATCTACAGAGTGACGCTGTGAGAAGAGAATCAAATATAATACCAATCGTTCAGAAGTTTTGTATCCTTTCTATTAGAGGATATCGCTATGAAAAACTTGATTTTTTATTCACAGTTATTTATTTTGGGTATCTACTCAACTTCTAACATTTCGTTAATTGTCCTGGCATTAGAAGAATCAATGAGAGGACGCACATTCGATCCGTTGAAGGTCTAGGAATTTATTCGCCTTTGTTTTGCAAACTGGGAACCAAAATTCCGAAAAAGCAAATTTTTAAAATTTTAAAATCAGATGTACCATACATTTCTTACAAAATGTAGGACTACATTAATAAATGTAATAGCAGATCATAGATTTTTAACATCAAGAATTCCAAAGGTTTGCAGCCTTCGAAGAAATAACCAATACACAGATATTGTGAAGACTATGATGAACAAGTAAAGGTACAAACACCAGTAAACAAATTGCCACACTATGTAAAACCAAAAACAAATATTTTCAGACATTTAAGTCAAGATTTCATAAAGAAAGTATAACTCAAAGAAAATGGTATGTGATCTTTTAATTTTTATGGATTTTTATTTATTTAATTCATTTATTATATTCGCGTCCTATGTTGTTTTTTTTAATGCCCGTGTAGTCACTTTTTACTTCTGTCTTAAAAAAGAAATTTAATCTAACAGCGCATAGTAACGCCTACTAGAAAGCCAAGTTTAAACACAAACATATATATATTTATATATTGTTGTATATTTCAAATAATGATGGTTTTGGGAATATTTATGGTCTACATTGAACATAATAATGATATTGCTATTGCTTCTCTATTTTAATCTGGTTACAAACATTAAACACGAAAAAATTCGTGACACTCGTTCAATCGAGTCATCAAGTCAACGCCCACTGAAGAAGACATGATTAGAATAAGTATTATTAAGGGCATTGATATTGAATTATTGAATAGAAAATATATTTACTGATTTCAAATACATATTGTACATAATGTTTCAAATTAACTATTGCTAGGAGGTGAAAAAAACGTTAACTGTACTACAAATATTTCGCACACTAGTATAATCCAGTTCATCAAGAAACAGGACAGGTAAGCGAGTGTGTGGTGTGTCGCTAATCACAGTGAATGATCTTTGTATGGTAGTTACCACACATCCGTTTGCCGTGGACCCCAATTCGCCAAGTTAGTGTTCTGATGAGCGGCCCACAGAAGAAAGACGGATTTAGAATAGGTGTATAATAAAGCCATTGATATTTAATATTGAATTAAATATCCATTTACTATTTAAAATATGTTTACAATAGGGAGAAAACGCTTAAGTCCCGGCCGCGTTTCGTGGATGAAGCGTAAATGGGTGCATTGGAGCTGATTGTGTTATGCGGATTTTCTGTTTTGTGAAAAAATTATACTAAGTTCAAGACTTTTTAAATAAAATTAAATTAAATAAAAAATAAACCTATAAATTGTTATTGTTTTTTAAATTAATTGTACTAAATTAAAAAAAAAAATCGAAAAATTGTAGTTTTATAAGAAATAATATTGATTGCGCTCAAATTTCACACGGAATATATAAAATTCATAAAAATTAAGTTCTCGTGAAAAAAAAATCAATAAAATCGGATAAAGCATGTAGGTGTTATAAAGTTAAATAATTTTCCAAAAATCGAATAGTAAAATCGCTTAAAACAATTGCGATTTTCATGAGAAATATTTTTTAATGCCACTTCAAAAAACGTAGGCAGTTCTAAGTTTAGAGATTTCGAAGGCCTCCATAAATCTTCATAGCAAACATGGAGTACATGGTTTAGCCGGAATCGTGCTGACAAACACACAAAAATTACAGAAAAAAAAAGAAAAAAAAGAAAAAAAAAAACATTTCCCATGGATTTTTTTTTCCAGTGTAGGAAATGGAATCTCGCTTCGATCGTAAGCTATCCAATAAATTTCAAATAAATATGCAAGGAGGGGAAAACGTCACCTGTACTACAATAATTTGGTACACTCGTCATCCAGTTCATCAAAGGAAAAAGGGGGGGGGGAACAGGTAAGCGAGTGTGTGGTTTCTGCTATTACTGTGCATTAATCTTTTGTGACAGTTATCATACATTCGCTTCCCTGGTCCAATTCTCTTCTGCAGTGTTCTATTATTAAAGCTGCTCACGGAAGAAGACGTGATTTGGAAAATGTGTGTGTATTAATGCTTTGCTATTGAATATGGATTAAAAATTATTTTAATGTTTTAAATTTATAAACTACATACTTTTTAAAATAAATTATACAATAGTTGGAAAGACGTCAACCTGTACTAGAAATAATTTGTACAAACCTTTGGTCGAATTAACGAGTCATCAGGACAGTTAAGCGAGTGTGTGATTTCTGCTTTACAGTGTTCTTATCTTGTGAGGCAGTTATCATTCATTCGCTTGCCTAGTCCGATTCGCCACTGCTGTGTTCGAGAGCATCCAGTAAGAAGACTGGATTAAGGAAACGTTGCAGGTTCTAATTAATGCATTGTTCGCATTTTAAGATAGGGCAAAACCAGGGTTCAATTGAGGGAATTCGAGGATTTTAGCATAGTTTACTGTGAAGCGTAACCTTTCTAACTATGGGCGTTCTGCTAAGAATACCAAAAAAAATGATAATGTGACCTCTATATCCGCCTTATTGACTTACGGAATACCTCAGAAAAATACTTTTAGTCTGAATTGCCAGTGGAGAGATTGAACCGTACATCCTGAATTACACTCTCAAACGATCATGAGGAGGGATCAGCCTCCCCCCATAGTTAATAAATAATATTAAAAAAAAAATACGACCCTATTTGTTTAGTAGTTAATTAAAAATTGTATTTCTCGATTTGGATAGTCGGGAAAACTCCCGTAGGTGGAATTATTGAATATTTATTAAACAATCCAGAAATCTAAAAGTAAGAAGATGGGCTAAAGGGCGCCAACGGAAAGTGGGAGACTCGGTCTCGAACCCGATCAGGATTAGGAATGCTATTGGTGGTTATCTAATTGCTGTTTGTTGAATACTCTAATCATGAATAAGTTATTGTACCTAGATGGGGGGATATTAGAATACCCATAATGAACCCAAACCTATAAGATCCACCACGGGATCTGCGTGCTCGACGGTTCCTGCAGCAAGCCACTGGGGCACCCACGATACATGTCGACGAATAAATGGAAAGGTTGTAATGAGATGGTACAGCCAGAGCACTTATAGTTACGGGGCAATGACGTATCACTCTTATGTGTCAAACAATGAGATGTGAAATTTACTTTATATATACATTTGACTCATATAACAATTATCAGTCGATTATTAATATTTACAGGATCTGTTTCTAACAGTTATTTGTATGAATTCCTAAACATGGCCGAAGAAAATTAGTTCTATTAGTATAGTTGGTTAATTAATTGGGACCGAATGTAGTTTATCCAAAAACATGCACATTTTATTACCCATGTAACGAATAGAAAATAAGGAAGGCAGATTTGTTAGAATTCACATATTCTCGTATCACTCCATTCACAATGCACTTGCTACTAAACCTATTATACAATGTGATAATAGTTAAATTAATTATGTTTTATCATTTTCCTGGGCTTGCTTAAGCAAATGTTTACAACGACTGAGAAATTGAAGAAAATTCCTACTAAGGTTAGTTAAAAATAGAGATGCTTCCTACTTGCTCTATAAAACGAAGAAGAGTTATTGAGAAAGAAAGTGATGGAAGGAAGTTTCATTAACATTTTTTTATGATACCGTAACAACATGAATGCTGCCGCTAAGTATGTTTATTGTTACATTGAGTTAGACTGTTGAATTTTTACTAGGAGTTGGCTATATGGCATTGCTTGCTTAACCTGCTGCTGCTTAACCACGTATCTTATTTGCCACGGACCTTCTGTCTACCTAGTGAACTTCACTTGTGTTCTTCCTCTCTTTTCTTCCCCGTGGTTCGGACTGGTTCCCATCCTTTCCTAGTGCAATTACTTCCTAATGTTTCTGATCTAGTAGTCGTTGTCTATAAACGGCAATAATGGCTGTAGTAGCAGTCTACTTCTAATAAACCACGAGTACTTGTTAACCGGAGGATGATTATAACACTGATTTACTGAACAAAACAAGGTTAAAATAACAATGCACAGCATTCTGCTGCTCTGCTGAGCATTGTTATTTTAAACGTGTTTTGTCCAGAAACTCAGTGTTATTGTCTACTACTAGATTCATCTTGTATATAAATTTACACTCTAGCGTACTTGCAGAAAGGTGAATCATATATTCATGTAACCCGATATCTTTCATGGTAGATCATCGGTACTAGCCGTTTTACCCGGGCTCGATCCCCAACACGATCGTCTTATAAATTATTTTGTTCCTGGTCCTGGTTTTTTATTTTTTGAGGTTTTTTCTTTCTTTTCTTTTTAATTCCCCCCCCCCTGCTTTATATTCAGTTCATTAATTAATTTCACTTAAGAGGAGTCGCTGAGGCTTGTGCGGAGACGAATTTATGCGCTAAGCTGACTTTTTTCGGGAAACGGGTTACCAACATCGGTATCATATTTCACACGGACGTAAGATCCAGAAAGAAGAAGAAAGTAGAAGATTTCTTGTTCACGTATTCTTCTATTAATTCATCGATTTGTATTAAATAACTTATTTTTGTGAAGTTAGGAAATTAATTGTAAGTGTACAGCTGTACAGCCACAAGCGACACAAGACGACGAGGGAGGAAGGCGATGAGCTTCGGACTAGGTCGGGCCGAGTGCTGAGAGTGACAACAAAACTGGTTTTAAAATGTTTTGATGTCGCTGTCGAAGCGCTCGTCCCGAGCCTTTATTCATCAGACGAAGAGGACGTCGTCGTAGTTCTACAGCCCCAGTGTCAGAGGACGAGCACAGCACACACATGTTGAGAAGGAAGAAAGGCAAAGACCTTTGGAACTAGGTAGAACCAAGGGCTTTGATCATCAGAGAAAACTAGATGTGATAATGTTTTCGTTGACGACACAGAGACCTTGCTCTGAGACCACCAACAGCTTTTAAATCAATGCCCTAAGAAGCATCGCAATCACTATCCCAGGTTAACAAATAACAAACAAACAACATAACAAATAACTATTTCTTTCTATCAGTTGGTGTAATTCAAAGTTCATTTGTTGTAAAAACAAAATTCCGATCATAATGCAATTTCGGTTCATAAAGCATAGGTTGGGTGAGAAAGAACAGTGACTAGATTGTATGGGTTACTCAACTTTGAGTATGGTTGAATCGAAAATTTATCCAAATAATTCAATCATATTAACAAACACGCCGAATGGTAATGGCTTATCAATGCGCTCATAAATACCAGTTGTGTGGGGCCATGTTATTTTATATTTTATGATTACCGCCCAACCTGTTAAAGAGTGGGTGATTACGTCAGGTGTATTAAAGAGAATTTTGTTTACTTCTTGTGTCACTTCATCAATTTGGATAAGAGTTAGTATTTTTACTCTTCTGTGATTTGTTGACCTGATTTGTTGAGTTGGTTTTGTGTATTTCTTCATAAGTAATGTATTCGTCACCTTGTGTTTACTTATGTTCAATCATAGAATATACTTTTCAATGGTTCTAAATAATTAATCCATTTATAAAATATGCGAGAAAAGCCGATTGCCCTAATCAGGTGCGCCGGGTTTTCTAAATTCCGAGGGGTGCTGAAATATTTCACTTACATTTAGAAATCAGTGGATAATTCTCAAATTTGCATCAGTTATTAAATCAGCCTTTGTAAATATCATGATTTGGATGTATTTTTTTCAGTGGTGGATCTCATTCATGGCATTCATTTTCCAGTTTTTTTTTTTACATAAAACAAAAACTATCTACGTATCTAAGGCGGGGGGGGGGGGGGGGGGGGGGGCGAGTTCGGTTTTTTAAAACCAGGGTTCGCGTGAAAAGTCCTAGCTGTTAGTGCAAATTTCCGAATTAACATCCTTAGAAGGCCTAGAAACGCCTGAAAAAAACGCAATAGGTGATGGTAATTTGGCTGCGCAATCAAAATAGGAAATTATCATTGTGGCCCCCCCTTCCCCCTTGTATCCACCACATTTTGTTGTATCATTTTAAACTCTCGACAATGAAAAATATATTTAAAAAAAAATCACCTTTACTGCTCAGGCATGCACAGGAAAGGTCTACCATTATATTTGATGGTTGTATATTTTGGTTGTTTTCAAAACAAGAAAATGCCACAGGAATTTCCACAATTGAGTCGATCACTATCAGATTCACCAGAAATAACTAAAGGGTGAAAGTAGTTATTTACCCTTCCAGAGCAATGTACAAAAACAATATTACAAACTTATATGATATTTGAATACTAAAAATCATTGAAAGTCGTGGAAGACGACGGTACCTGTAACTGTGCGGTGATATTGCGCCGCATGTGTTATTGTGTATGTTAAGAAATGTGTTTTCCATTAGATATATTTACAAATATATAATATAATGTTAAAAGAATAAAGAAGAAAACATTGTTTAACTCACAATAATTTGTATTATTAGTTGAAAATAGATTGATAAGGTGAACGTTTTTGTAAATGTAGATATAACGCAAAACTTTGTTATTGTAAAGCCTATTTTTTAAATTTAGAATATTCAGGGGGTGGGGGGTTCGAGGGGGGCTCCAGCCACTGAGATCCCACGGAGTCAGCGCCCCTGAATATATCTAATTCTTTATAAGGCTGGTTGTAAGTTTACATACACGCAGACATTAATATTATGGGAGCTAAGGGGAAGGCCATATCAATATTATAAAAACTCCACTAAGTTTTGTTGTAATATAAATTTTATTTAGAATGTCGATTTTTTTGGTTTAGATATTATATATATAGATAAACCAATATTAAGAAGTAAATCCCTATTGCACATTCAGCTATAAAAGCTTCGTACTTTCAACTACATAGATGTCACTTAGGCCTGCAGTCTCCTATACTCCTAGGCAGGCCCGAGTCCATCTCATTTTCAACCTAAACGATATTTGATACGTTTAGATTGAGCGTGAGTTAGTCTCGGTCCTAGACCTAATATCATCAGACGACGACGACGACGACGTATAAACGACGAAGAAGATGGCGACGATGCTCATCTGTAACATTTACTCCGAGATCAATGATGGAGTATGGTCTAAGGTCATAAATAATAAAAGTCAACGAGTGGCGTTTGGTTTAAAAAACAAAAAATAATAAATAAACATACATTTATATTAGGAAAAGGGCCCCATGAAAAGTTTTAGCACTAATTGGCCTACTAAGTTATTATATTCTAATATTATATTGAGTACATATTGTAGATTGTTTGGTTGGAATCTGTGTATTTTAACCAATATTCTGGAATCATCTCTATTGCACGTTCATCTAAGCCCGGTGTCTTCAACTACGTGGATATTTTATTGGCCTACAGAGACTCCTATAGGCAGGCCCGAGTCCAGCTCATGCCCGACCTAAACTACATTTGATACGTTTTGATTGGGCGAGAGCCAGTCTCGGTCCTAGACCTAATATCATCAGACGACAAAGACGACGTATAAACGACGAATAAGATGGCGGCGATGCTCGCCTGTCACATTCATTCAAGATCAAAGGAGTAAATTCAATAATTCCCATTTTGTTGTCCTAGCGCATTGACCAGTTACTTTTCTCCAGTTAACCGTTTTAGTAATTAATAACCTTTATTTCTTACTAATAGTAACCTACACCAAGGAACATATCAAGCTGCTAGTGTTTCGACGATAAGCTATCCCAAAATGTATTTGATGGGCATATATCACAGAGGCCTACAGCAGTCTCAACTGCATATGAAGTTGTATTTGAACTTGATTATTTGCAGGTTAAATATGTGGTGGATAGATAGTCGATTACCCATAAACGGTTATTGACTTTAAATTGAATCAAATTTTTTATTATCTACACGACTTTTAACAAACAAATATATATACAAAGTTTAATAGTGTTTGATACTGTTTTTTGCATCATACGTGTCTTGCACATTGTTCGGTGTATACATATCTATAAATTTTTTTGACAAATATGACAAGATAAAAAACTTGCTTGCTCTTGTGACTGTATGCAAAGGCTACTATATATCATACGTCACATTTTGTTATGAGTCATAACTAAAACTAAGGCAGAGGAACACTTCCTCACTACCTCACTACCTCACTTCCTCACTAGCACACTACCTCACTCACTCACTCAATCACTCAATCACTCAATCACTCTATCACTCTATCACTCTATCACTCTATCACTCTATCACTCATCACTCAATCACTCAATCACTCAATCACTCAATCACTCAATCACTCACTCACTCACTCACTCACTCACTCACTCACTCACTCACTCACTCACTCACTCACTCACAAACTTGTATGCTCCCTGTCTCATATACCTAGTTTGTAATGGATCACAGTTTTTATTGTTTAGAATTTTAATAAAATCCTTGCAAATAGCTGCTTGTTTTATGCCTGTTTGATTGTGAAAAGAGTGCATACAATGTTATTTTCATGCTGCATCTCAGGTATTTGTAAGAAAATGTATTATTCGACCACGTAATACTTAAAATAAATAAGAATATATTTTCAAAAATGTCATGAGTTGGATTTAGTATAAATAAGTAATTATGTATATTTTGTTCCAGATATTTTCATCGTGGCGTTCTATCGAATATTTGAATGAGAATTGAAAATTAAATGCATTTGCTACAGACAGGACACATATGGAGGGGAATCTCTCTTTACGAAGAGAACACCATTGATATTTTCATGGATAAATGAGACAATAAATACTGCCCTAAATCTGGTTAGTGTAATTTTGAGTCGGACTGTATGCAATTTGATTTTACATTCCAGAGAAGATGATTCTGCTGCTGCTAAGTGGTCACTGCTCTTGTTGCCAATGCAGAATATTTTGAACTTCTAATATAAGTGAGAGTGAAATCTGTGGATACCTGGGTTAAGTAAGTGCGAATGGTACCTTGCAGCTGTTAAGGGTTATTTAACTGTATCGGCTACAGTTGTTCCGAATCTGTGAATATTGTCCAACCGTTTGATCGTTTTTTTCGATTTCAGATACTTTAGTCTTGTTGACCATTATTCGCTTGTGAATAGTGTCTGTGCCGACAGGATTGGCATTCTGCTTTAAACACCAGTCCACCACTGATAATCAGTTCTGTGACTGAGAAGGCCAGACAAAATATGAAGTGGAGTATTCATATAAATTAATGTTATTTAATTTCCACGTGCAGGAATTATGCTAAGCCACTTAAGAATATTGTGCTGAAGGTTCACTCTTCTGCATTGGCCGAACTGCTACAAGAATAACTCCACCCCTCAGTGTTGATGGTGTCAATAAATTTACAAATTTTGTATTGCCCTTGGCCTCGAGAAGATTAGCAGTGTGTTTGACTTGTAAATTCTCTTACGTTTAAGAGTTATACTCAATTACTTGAAACCGGATTCTGCAGCTGCGCCCTTCTACATGAGCCTCGTTACACTAAGATTTAATTTTGTATTGCCCTTGGCCTCGAGAGATTAGCAGTGTGTTTGACTTGTAAATTCTCTTACGTTCAAGAGTTATACTCAATTACTCGAAACCGGATTCTGCAGCTGCACCCTTACTCATAATACATAAAGAAAATAATGAAAGTCTACTAAATATATGTTATACTTTTCATTGTCTTTGTTCAAAAAGTATAATCAAACTAAGTGCTGTATATTATTCTTTGAGATGCCACACTCGCGCATGTATAGGTAGTAGAATATACAACAGGTTGTAATATCTAACAGGCAATGGATTAATTTATGCATTAACATTGTATGTACTCTTTAGCAATCAGCCACGTCAATATTGTTTTAATTATTATATTCGGAAATTGGTTTTGTGGATGTCTGTCGTATGTGAATGTTTGTCATATTGTGTTATAGGGTGTCATTAAACATATCCAATGTTACATGGTTGATTGACTCTTTGTATTGATCATACCAGAGTTATCGAAATCACGATAAGCCTAAATGCATTAACATGCAACTTCAAAGTTCAATACTATACGGCACATTCACTATGATGCCGATGGCCTAATCGTGTTTACAAATAAAAATACCCTCCCTTAATTTACCTAGTAGCACACGGAAGTTAGTTTATCCATGGCCCATGACCGTCGCGCCATGCCATGGCAAAATCGCAAGGGCCATACAAGAACCATGCACGATCATGACTAGTTGGGCATGGTTATTGCTAGGCCCATTGACGAGTTGCCACGGAATGGATTTAGGTAAAAGGTTGACACATGGCCCATGCATGATGCACCACACGGCAGGGACAGTGGCCATGGCAACCACCTGGCACATAAACGACGCGCCACAGCCCGGCTATTAGAGCAAGGCAATCACATGGCACATACACGACGTGCCACAGCCCGGCTATTAGAGCAAGGCAATCACATGGCACATACACGACGCGCCACAGCCCGGCTAGTGGTGCATGGCAATCGCATGGCGCATACACGATGCGCCTGAGTCTGGTTAGTGGTGCATGGCAATCACATGGCACTTACACGACGCGCCTCAGTCTGGTTGGGGGAACCGGACCCGCCTGGCATAATGCATGGCAATCACATGGCACAAAGATAATGTGCCACAGCTTGGCTAGTAATGCATAGTTATCTCATGGCACATATACGACGCGCCACAGCGTGGCCAGTAGTGCATGGCAATCGCAAGGCACATACACAATGTGCCACAGCTTGGCTTATAGAGCATGGCAATCACGTGGCACATACACGACGTGCCACAGCTTATCGATCGATAGTGGCGCTATCTCTATTGCATTAGAGAAAATATTCACTAAATAATTACAATAATGTATTTGTTGCCTCCATTAATTATTATTGTTAGCTAAGCTTGTATACACACGGTGCGTAATTTTCGGGTTAATATTTTTCTGTTACAATATAAAGCATGGAATTCATACTGCAATCTCTGTAAGTTTGAAACCAAGTTAGCACGTACGTGCACCTTCTACACATGATTTTGTTGGTCTTGATACTTAGAAACTTTTCAGTACTCTGGTCCCTCTTCTCTGAGGAGAATCAATAAGAGTCTTTTTTTACCTCAGTACATTTGCTCCATACATGACAAGGGTGTCAGGGGTATTATCGTACATTTGCGCCACGCATGGCAAGCTCCATGGGCAGTACCACGCTAACCATGCAAGTGCCATGTTTAAAAGTCATCCAAGAAAATTGATTGTACTCGCGGCCAAAACGTTGCATGGCCCATCGACGAATGTCGGGCATGGCCCATGCGCGATCAACGTGCATGGCCCGTGCGCGATTACCACGCGTTTTGATGAAAAGTAGGCATGGGTATTTTACGCTTACCATGCATGTGCCATGTTTAAAAGTCGTCCATGTTTTTTGGTTGTACTCGCGGCCAAAACGTTGCATGGCCCATGGACGAGAGTAGGACATGGCCCATGCGCGATCAACGTGCATGGGCCTTGCGCGCTAAACGTGGATGGGCGTTGCGCGATTAGCACGCATGGTGCAGAAAAGTAGGCATGGGTAATTTAAGCTAACCATGCATGTGCCATGTTTAAAAATCGTCCATGGGTTTTGGTTGTACTCGCGGCCAAAACGTTGCATGGCCCATGGACGAGAGTAGGACATGGCCCCTGCGCGACTTTCACGCATTGGTACTGACAAGTACGAGTACCTTGTGTCCTGCATGGCTAATTGGCGCTAGCCATGCAAGTGCCATGTTTAAAAACCATCGATGGGTTTTGGTTGGACTCGCGGCCAAAACGTTGCATGGCCCATCTACGAGTGTTGGGCATGGCCCATGCGCGGACGTTAAGATAATCGTCCATGGCCCATGCATGGCACTTAACGGTGTGCTACTAGGGTTAATATGACCAAAGTCACACCCATAACCTCAACAAATTTTCCGATCTCTCTTTTAAGCATCATAAAATTAATTACAAGTTCTATGCAGTATATTGGTCGCCATCCCAGTCACCAAGCACCTTCTTAGAGCAGCTTGGAAGTTTTTTTTATAATAACGAGGAAAGTTGGTCTAATAGTAGCACATACATACTAGCAGGTGACAAACATTAACACCCTTTACTTATCCCCACGAGACAATCACGGGCAAGATTACTTAAATGCTTTTAATTGCTTTAAACCAAAAATCTGTAGCCCGACCCAAGTGATTCCCCCTAGTCTGCAAATGCATTGATCATATTTTCGTTAAAGAAGGAAGGCCAATTACATGCACACCGTCGATAATTAAGACATCTATAACTGTCCACTATACACAACCACTATAAGTAATTTGAAAACGGATAATTTGGAGCCGTCCTAGCCACGAGGTATTGATGTCAAATTTTAATTACAACATATCTGATAGTTTTGTCTTATCAAACTGCTTTTAGCAGAAATGAATCATTGCTATTTATATGATTGTTTAACTGAAAGAAGTGGTACGTTGTTATTGTTTATGTATGTTTAATTTAAAACATTTATGTATTTTTATAAATGATCCTCTTTCTGTTACTCAATTCTTTGGAAAATAAATAATAATTTGAAAGTATTATATAATCGTTCCCACATTGTTTATAACAGTTTCAAATGATCGATGTTGTTGGGTATTATTAGTATCTTCATAAGACATGATAGGCTATTAGGCATAATTCTTGACAGTGGCAAGAATGTTTTTCTCTTGTAACTAAATTAAATTTGTTATATTATGAAACTGTATATTTAAGTATTTTAAAATGTTAATATTGGACCTTGCCACCATATAAAAATTTGTATACCTGTAAGCTAATAAATAAATGTAAATGTAATAAAGTTCTAATTTCTGTTTCAGTTACTGACGGATGGGATTGCTTTCAGTGAATTAACCATCAACATACACTTTAAATTCTAAATTTAAATAAATTTAAATAAGCTTCAATTATTCTTTGGAGACGTTATTGGCAGGTACCATAAAGTCAGACAGTTCTTACTGTTCCTATCTATCCGATCTACATAAAGTTTTCATTTTCATTAATAACACATTGCCAGATTATAATATGTTGTATTATTTCTTATGAAGCGAAACACTTGATTATTTCGTATGGCCCGTGGTCTTGGGAGGAATGCAGAGATTTTCCTTGTCTTTCACACAAGCACAAGAGTTATGCTTAATAAGTTCTCAGCACAACCTTAATGTAGGGCATCGATGGTAGGATTGACTCAAGCCTCATTCGGGAGATCACTCTCACTCATCACACTCGGTAATCAGCAATCCTGACTGAGCCCAATTTTTAGACGGGCTTTACGAATTATCTTAGTCAACCGATGAAGCGAAAGTTCTCTTTAGGCTGGCTGCCGCCAACAATGCATTAGGTTGCATTAAATCCTAGACTTTCCTACAAATTGCCTGCTTATCATGAATGTTTTAATTTTTATGTATATATTATTACTATAAGCCACGGCATGGGGACCGATCATGAAGAGCATTCTTATCAAACCAAGTGAATCTTCAGTCAATTCTCCAATGGTGGTACAGACAATAGCGCCACTGACTAACACGAGGCAAAAAAGGAATGCAGCTATTGTGCCTGCGAGTACCAGACAACTCAGGTCAGCAGGGGTCACTCACACCCGTCCCACTTGTGACCAAACTACAATAGCTGTTAATGATGCTCCTACTCAAGACAGACTACAAAACAGGCCTACCACTAGAAGCCGAACCAGGGAAAAGCTGACCAACGCCAAAGAACCTCGCCGCCCCGCACCTTCTGATACGAGACCGCCTGGGTTTATTGACACGTCAGAGCCTGCGCGGACGCAACGAGGCACCAAGACAATTAAATGACATCAACAAGTCAGTGCAGTGACAGTGCTCGGTCTGGTAACAGCTCGACGCTCGCCTGAAGAGGCCATTTGCAACATTGGCGAAACGTTGCATTCACCCGACAACGTCCAACTAGGACTGCAATTTTAACATGGTACGTGGTTTTACCGTAAAACATTTTAAAATGACATATATTTATATGTTAGTACTTTAGATAGAAATTAAAAAAGTGAAAAAAAAAAATAGATAGTTTTAAATTGGTGGCCGCATAGTTCAGTTGGTAAGAGCATAGCCCGGTAAGCTAAGGTCCCGGGTTCAAACCCCGGTGTAGTCACTTTTTTAATTTCTATCTAAAGTACTAACATAACAGCGTCATAGTCGCCTACTATAAAGCCAAGGTAAAACATATATTTTTATATATATATATATATTATTTTCAGAAGCTATTTGACCCGGATATATATTATTTAACGAGTGTATTAAACTACTAACCGAGGTCTATATAGATAATAGACCTATAGATACCTATAGACCTCGGTTAGTAGTTTCATACACTCGTTAAATAATATATATATATATATATATATATATATATATATATATATATATATATATATATAATATATATATACTAAAGTAACGGTTTTTCGGTTTCAATGCCACGTATCTTTTCATTGGGCCGACGTTTCGATGAGATTTCACCCATCATCTTCAGGGTCAATACAACTTTAAATATAAAAAACGAAAACTACATCACTATTGATAAATACAGAACAAAACTGGAGAAAAAACAATAAAAGTCAACAAAAGAAATCACTGCACACATGACGAATTAATACCATTCAAAGAAAGTCATTGCAAAGCTTGTCGTTGCAAAGAAACAAGAAAATCACTACATGTCCGTCTTTACGTTTTTCGTCATGGGTCTTGTCACTCTGACCGTCGATTCATTTACTTGTAGATCATATGCATGTATTAACTGAGGCGTTGATTGTTGATTGTTGATTGTTGATTGTTGATTGTTGATTGTTGATGTTAACTTATTTTTAGAAATAATAGTGTTTTTTGGTTTAAGCCACTCCTTGAGTTTAATTGCTACTCAATAAAAATACTCAAGCATCAACGGGTCGTCGAATGAAGACTCGGTGCCACACAAACAATTAAACATGGCCGGATGGTTCATAAACTCTAAGCACTTAAATGTATTATCTTTATAAACTCTTTCTATTTATTTTTGTTGGCCTGATTTTTTCTTTTCTTTTTGTTGGTGTGTTTGGTTTTGTTTTTGTTTTTAATTTCAGTTTGTAATTTGATCTCTTGAAAAAGGAACTCCAATCTGAGTTGAAAACACAATTATTTCTAAAACTAAGTTAACACAATGTCCAGCTACGAAAGTATTCGTCAACATATTATATATATTTATTGATTTTATTTAATTATTTTTCCAATGATCGATATTGTTAGGAATTATTAATATCAACATAAGACATGAGCACTGATATGCTTTTGCATTCTCAATTTAATCTGGATTCAACTTTAACATGAAAAAATTTGTATACTCGTTCAATCGAGTCATCAAGTCAATGCCCACGGAAGAAGACACGATTTAGAATAGGAGTATTATTTAAGGCGTTGATATTGACTATTGATTAGAAATTAAATTTACCGTTTTGAAATATATGTTGATCCTCATGTTTCAAATAACTACGCAAGGAGGTGGAAAACGTCAACAGTACTACAATATTTCGTAAACTTGTTCAATCGAGTCATCAAGATAACAGGACAGGTAAGCGAGTGTGTGGTTTCTGCTACTACAGTGAATGAATCTTGTATATCAGTTACCATATATCCGTTTGCCTGGTCCAATTCTCCACTACAGTGTTCTGATGAGCGGCCCACGGAAGAAGACGTGATTTAGAATAGGTGTATTAATTAAGGCATTGATATTGATTGATTGATTTAAATTAAGAAACCCTCACGCACAGGCCACAAGGCCCATGTGAGTATTCATTTTCTTAGAACTGTTAGTTTTGTTGGTCCATATTATTGTATTTTCTTTCAATGTGTTAAATATGTTCTCTTTGTATTAAAATGTTTTTGGTGTAAACGAAATGAATAAAGCTTATATTGAATCTGAATCTGAATCTGATATTAAATATTGGATAGAAAATATATTTACTGCTTTAAAATACATGTTCTACATAATGTTTTAAATAACTATACAAGGTAGTGGAAAACGTCAACTGTACTAGAATATTTCGTACAAACCTTCGATCGAATTAACGAGTCATCAGGACAGTTAAGCGAGTGTGTGATTTCTGCTTTTGCAGTGTTCTAATCTTGTGAGGCAGTTATCATACATCCGCTTGCCCAGTCCAATTCGCCACCGCTGTGTTCCGATGAGCAGCCCACGTAAGAAGACAGGATTAGAAACGCGCAGGTTATAATTAATGCATTGTTCGCATTTTCATCTAGGGCAAACCAGGGTTGAATGAGCAATTCAAGGGTTTAGCATAGTTTACTTTGAAGAGTAACCTTTCTACCTATGGCGTTCTGTAAGTATGTCAAATTATAATGTGGCATTCTATATCCTCCTTATTGTCTTAAGAATACGTCAGAAATATCTTTTATTCTGAATTGCCAGTGGAGATTTGAAACCGTTACATCCCGAATTACACTCTTACACGATCATGAGGAGGGATAGCCCCTTTGTTAATAAATTAAAAAAGAAATACAACCCTATTTGTTTAGTAGTAAATAAAATTGTTGTTTCTCGATTTGGATAGTCGGGAAACACTCCCGTAGGTGGAATTATTAATATTTAATACAATCTAGAAATTAAAATTAAGAAGATGGCAAAGGCGTCCACCCGGAAAGTGGGAGACTCGGGCTCGAACCCTGATCGGGATGGATTTTTTTATTTCTGGATTGTATTAAATATTAACTATTCCACCTACGGGAGTGTTTCCCGAGTATTAAAATCGAGGAATATACCCTCGCTCATACTTGCGTAAAGAAATGACATTATAAATATGTTTATTTGGTCAATTCAAGAGCAACGGTTTTTCGATGCTTTATTGTTCCATCCATCCAAGTTCTATAATGTAATGACAATATAAAAGATAAATAGTTACCGTCTCGGTGGTCTAGTTGGCTAAGGCGTCCACCCGGAAAGTGGATGATTCGGGTTCGAACCCCGATCGGGATGGATTTTGTCATTTTTGGATTGTATTATATATTAAAAATTGTTATCGTTAGTTTAAATTAAATGGTGTTGGGTTTGGTTTTAACGGTTGACAATAACACAAAAACACTTTGAATGAACCGAACATAGCAGGGGAAAGCGGGTGTCTAAGGAGCTAGGGGCAAGAAGACACATGTTGCGGTAGGAATCCCACCGCCGCTTATGTTTTCGTTCCTGGAACGCGATAGGCGTCGTTTTGAGATAGTAACAATTGGTGCAGGTCGTTACAATGTTATGTATTGATAATGTGTTTTGTTTCAGATTGCTGACGTCCGAGCAAAATAAGACGATGAACAAGACTCTGGATACCATGTCAAGAGAGAAGGATATATGTTGTTGACCAAGAGTCTGCAATAATAAATAGAGCAGATAAACTATAAGTTACGTTAGTTGTACACACATAACAAAAACTTGTAAAAATACAGCCAAACCTTACACACTCAAAAGAAATGAGATCTAAAAAAAGGGCCAAGCTCATCTACCCTTCCACATTTGCGCATTCTTAATTCATAAACGTACAGTGTCCAGTAACAACATCCTTGAAAAGCTTGGCAAAATAGAATTTGCAACTATTAATTTAAATGAAGTAGTTCATCCAAGCTCTTTTTTTCTAATTAATTTTAACGTAATGGTCATGCAAATTCTATTTTGCCAAGCTTTTCAAGGATGTTGTTACGGGACACTGTACGTTTATGAATTATGAATCCGCAAATATAAAGGGTTTGATGAGCTTGGCCATATTATAAATCTCATTTCTTTTGAGTGTGTAAGGTTTGGCAGCATTTTTACAAGTTTTGTTATGTGTAGGATCTCATTACTTTGTTATAAGTTCCATTTCAAAATTATTTGTTAAATATAATAATTTTATCAAATTCGATTTAATTGCTATGGTATTACCAATTAACAATAGAATGAAAAAATATAGTGGTCCAAAGACTTGCTTTTTGTAAACAATGTAGGCAATTATTGTCACGTAACTACAGTTACTTGTTGATTGTATGCCTGTATAAGGCATATTTTAAAACCTTTATTTGGAAGCTTTCCAGCAATTTTTTAAGACTTTTTCTTTCAAAAGGAATTACACCACTTTTACCTTAATGTCCATGTAAAATATGAACGTTGTAGCCCCACCCGTTTGGTCAGAATCGCTGGGCAATTGAAACTGACGAATTAGATAGTAGTAGTAGCCAGTAGTAACTAACATCCTTAAAGTGATTTTGAGCATGTTTCAAGTAATATTTTCACCAAGAAGGAATGCTCGTACCCCAACCAAATTTGGCATGTGTTGTCGGGTACCTAAATCCCCTCAATTTTGATAGTTTTCAAGTTCACATCACGTTTCATGATGGCTGGGTGACACCTCGAAATCACCCCAACTCTGCTTGCTGTATAAGGTGCCTGAGTGTGTAGCGCACCGCGGCTTGGCTGTGGCGCCCTAACGGGTACCTAGATACTTTTCTTAATATAATAATATAAATATAAGTTTAATTTTATTTGCATTAATTGCACATTGCTAACGTTACTTGTTATATTTCTGTTGTTTCAGATCAAGAATTGGAACGAACTACTCGATTATTTCATGAGGCTCTTGGTCTTGGGCGCCATACAATGTTTTGTCTTGTATTTCACTCATGCACAATGGATATGCTTAATTAGCACTCAACACAACCTGAGGCTGTGCTTCGATGGGGGAAGTGACTCAAGACTCATTCTAGAGGTAATCGTCTTAGTTTTGGTGTCCGCTGACCGCTAACAGGATCATATTTCTATACAAATTGCAACTCAAGGGTGATGAGACATAGATTGATGTAAACATATTATCATTTAGTCAATAAGTGTCATAGGTGAAAAATTATTTGCACTAAAACAGTCCACCCATAGAGACCTCATGAACAGATAAAATCACATTCATAGTGCATTTAAAGGATGGTGTACAATATTCTCGTGGTCGGAAATCTTACTTGAAAAAACAGTGGTCCGTTAAGCAGAGAGACCAGGGTTTGATCTCGGAAACTCAACAACAGGGTCACGACTCCTTCCCTATGCAAGTTCACTTCTCACCATCTAACTTTGTATAGTTTCAAAAAAAACGTGTCATCTTTCAGATATTGGAAATTGTGGGGCTTGGTATAGTTGGTTGGAGTTCAATTTGGCAGTGTCATAATTCTGTCTTTGGACTAAAATCAACTACATCCGGCTCCACTTTACGTCTGGTGCCACCACGCACATGGAATCTACAGAGTGACGCTGGAGAAGAGAATCAAATATAATACTAATGTTCGAAGTTTTGTATTCCTTCTATAGAGGCATATCGCTATAAAAATTGATTTTTATTCACAGTTATTTCATTTGGGTATCTACTCAACTTCTAACATTTCGTTAAATTGTCCTTGCATTAGAAGAATCAATGAGAGGACGCACATTCTATCCGTGAAGGTCTTAGGATATTTATCGCCTTTTGTTTTGCAAACTGGATACAAAATTCCGAAAAAGCAAATATTTTAAATTTTAAAATCAGATTTACCATACATTTCTTACAAAATGTAGGACTACATAAATAAATGTAATATCATTATCATATATTTTATACATCAATGAATTCCAAAGGTTTGCAGCCTTCGAAGAATAAACCAATACACAGATATGTGATGAATATGATGAACAAGTAAAGGTACAAACACCGTAACAAATTGCCACACTATGTAAAACCAAACAATATTTTCATACTATTTAAGTCAATGATTCATAAATGAAAGTATAACTCAAAGAAATGGTATGTGATCTTTTAATTTTTATGGATTTTTATTTATTTAATTATTTATTTATCTTCGGTCCTATGTTTGATCCCCCGTGAAGTCACTTTTTTACTTCTGTATAAAAAAAATGTAATCTAACAGCGTCATAGTAGCCTACTAGAAAGCCAAGTTTAAACACACATATATGTTTATTTATATTATTATGTTATGTTTTAAATAATTGATGTTTTTGGGAATTATTTATGTCTACATTGAACATAATAACTGATATGCTATTGCTTTCTCTATTTAATCTGGATACAACATTAAACACGAAAAAATTCGTACACTCGTTCAATCGAGTCATCAAGTCAACGCCCACGGAAGAAGACATGATTTAGAATAAGTATTTATTAAGGCATTGATATTGAATATTGAATAGAAAATATATTTACTGATTTAAAATACATGTTTTACATAATGTTTCAAATAACTATGCTAGGGTGTGAAAAAACGTTAACTGTACTACAATATTTCGTACACTAGTATAATCCAGTCATCAAGTAAACAGGACAGGTAAGGGAGTGTGTGGTTTCTGCTAATACAGTGAATGAATCTTGTATGGTAGTTACCACACATCCGTTTGCCTGGACCAATTCTCCACTAGTGTTCTGATGAGCGGCCCACAGAATAAGACGTGATTTAGAATAGGTGTATTAATAAAGCCATTGATATTTAATATTGAATTAAATATATTTACTATTTTAAAATATGTTCTACACTAGGAAAACGCTTAAGTCCCGCCGCGTTGTTGGATGAGCGTAATTGGTGCATTGAGCTGATATGTGTTATGCGGATTTTCTGTTTTGTGAAAAAATTATTACTAAGTTCAAGACTTTTTAAATTAAATTAAATTAAATAAAAAATAAACTAAAATTTTTATTTTTTTAAATTAATTGTACTAATTAAAAAAAAAAATCGAAAAATTGCGATTTTTATAAGAAATAATTATTTGATTGCGCTCAAATTTCACACGAATATATAAATTCATAAAATTAAGGTTCTGTGAAAAAATCAATAAAATCGGATAAAGCATAGGTGTTTAAATTTTGAAAAAATCAAAAAAAAAATCGTAAAATTGCGTTTTTCATGAGAAAAAATTTTTTTAAATTTGCACTCAAAAACGTGGCAGTTCTAAGTTTAGAGATTTCGAAGGCCTCCATAAAATTTCATAGCAAATGGAGTATCGGTTTAGCCGGAATCGTGCTGACAAACACACAAAAATACAGAAAAAAAAAGAAAAAAAAGAAAAAAAAACATTCCGGATTTTTTTTCCAGTGTAGTGAAATGGAATCTTCGCGTCGCTCGCTACGCTCATCCAATAATATTTCAAATAACTATGCAAGGAGGGGGAAAAAACGTCACCTGTACTACAATATTTCGTAACCTCGTTAAATTTCCAGTCATCAAGAAAACAGGACAGGAAAGGGCGAGTGTGTGGTTTCTGCTATTACTGTGCATTAATCTTTTGTGACAGTTATCATACATTTGCTTCCCTGGTCCAATTCTCTTCTGCAGTGTTCTATTATTAAAGCTGCTCACGGAAGAAGACGTGATTTGGAAAATGTGTGTGTATTAATGCTTTGCTATTGAATATGGATTAAAAATTATTTTAATGTTTTAAATTTATAAACTACATACTTTGTTTAAAATAATTATACAAATAGTTGGAAGACGTCAACTGTACTAGAATATTTCGTACAAACCTTTGGTTGAATTAACGAGTCATCAGGACAGTTAAGCGAGTGTGTGATTTCTGCTTTACAGTGTTCTTATCTTGTGAGGCAGTTATCATTCATTCGCTTGCCTAGTCCGATTCGCCACTGCTGTGTTCCGATGAGCAGCCCACGTAAGAAGACTGGATTAGAAACGTGCAGGTTATAATTAATGCATTGTTCGCATTTTCAGCTAGGGCAAACCAGGGTTCAATGAGGAATTCGAGGATTTAGCATAGTTTTCTTTGAAGCGTAACCTTTCTACCTATGGCGTTCTGTAAGAATAACAAAAAAATTATTAATGTGACATTCTATATCCGCCTTATTGACTTACGAATACTTCAGAAAAATCTTTTAGTCTGAATTGCCAGTGGAGAGATTTGAACCCGTTACATCCTGAATTACACTCTCACACGATCATGAGGAGGGATAGCCTCCTAGTTAATAAATAATATTAAAAAAGAAATACGACCCTATTTGTTTAGTAGTTTAATAAAATTGTTATTTCTCGATTTGGATAGTCGGGAAACACTCCCGTAGGTGGAATTATTAATATTAATACAATCCAGAAATTAAAAATTTAAAAAGATGGCTAAGGGCGTCCACCTGGAAAGTGGGAGACTCGGGCTCGAACCCCGATCAGGTATAGAAATTTCTATTGGTGGTTATCTAATTGCTGTTTGTGCAATAGCTCTAATCATGAATAAGTTATTGTACCTGAGATGGGGGGATATTAGAAAATAATGAACCCAACCTATAAGATCCACCACGGGATCTGCCGTGCTCGGACGGTTCCTGCAGCTAGCCACTGGGCACCCACGATACCTGTCGACGAATAAATGGAAGGTTGTAAGAGGATGGTACAGACAGAGCACACTTCTAGTTACGGGGAATGACGTATCACTCTTATGTGTCAAACAATGAGATGTGATATTTACTTTATATATGCATTTGACTCATATTAAATTACCAGTCGATTATAATATTTACATGATCCGTGTTTCCAAAGTTATTTTGTAATTTAACCCTAAACATGACCGAGAAAACTAGTTCTATTATATACTGTTGTTAATAATCTGGGACCGAATGTAGTTATCAAAAACATGCACATTTTATTACCCATGTAACGAATAGAAAATAAGGAAGGCAGATTTGTTAGAATTCACATATTGTCGTATCACTCCATTCACAATGCACTTGCTACTTAACCTATTATACAATGTGATAATAGTTAAATTAATTATGTTTTATCTTTTTCCAGGGCATTCGTAAGCAAATGTTTACAACGACTGAGAAATTGAAGAAAATTCCTACTAAGGTTAGTTTTTCGGAATGTCTCTGTAGACAACTTGCTCTGGAACAACAAAAGCAACGACAACAACAACAACAACAACAACACAACAACAACAACAACAACAACAAGAAAAAAACAAAACAACAACAACAACAGTCAATGGGTAATTGTTTCATATTCAAAATCATTGTCAAAACATTATATTCTTCGTAGGCCAATATGAAAATATATATATATATTATTCGACGAGTGTATTAAACTACTAACCGATGTCTATATTTTAAACACTTACTTGTGTGAATTTTCGGAGACGTCCGTCTCCATCGTCAGACACTGACACATTGGCAATCTCACTGTGTTTCCGGAGGCTTCCACCCATGTTGTTGTGCCCTAGTGACTTCTTCCCTGAGTAGATTGCGCCATATGGGGCTGAATTCTTTTGTTGCCTGGCTTATTACATTTTCAATGCATGACATGACTGCAGCTTCTTTTCTCTTCCTAATGTCGGCATTCTCTTCTTTTAAGATTATTTTAACCCCTTCCCAGTTGATGTTTTCCTTGCACACGTCGAAATGATCTTTTAACTTTGATGGCATCCTGGTCTTCCCTTCTCTTGTTTTTTTATGTTCACCTATGCGGATGTTTAATGGTCTTGATGTTTCCCCAATGTACTCTTGTTCACAGTCACACGGTATGGTGTAAACTACATTTCTTGACTCTTCTTTTGGATGGCTGGGTTTTGTTTCCCGTTATCAGTCAAGAAAAACATAATCAGCTGTTTAACCGCTAGGGCACAAAACAACTGCTCGGACTCAATTAGCTTGAAAACAGAACAACAATTACTGGCAGACGTATTAACAGCTAATGGGTATCCTAATGTTAACAACTGATGTTCTAAACAGTCATGCCACTAAACAAAAACGTATAGAGGATATACCACGCACCACATGTCGATACAATATATTCCTGGATTCTCTGAAAAATTCCGTCGCACCACGAAGAAGTTTAATGTCAGAACTGTATTCAAATCATCACACACCCTACGTAGTATAATTTCGAAAACAAAACCCAGCGATCCAAAAGAAGAGTCAAGAAATGTAGTTACACCATACCGTGTGACTGTGAACAAGTGTACATTGGAGAAACATCAAGACCAGTAAACATCCGCATAGGTGAATATAAAAAAAAACAATAGAAGGGAAGACCAGGATGCCATCAAAGGTAAAAGATCATTTCGACGTGTGCAAGGAAAACATCAACTGGGAAGGGGTTAAAATAATCTTATAAGAAGAAAATGCCGACATTAGAAGAGAAAAGAAGCGGCAGTCATGTCATGCATTGAAAATGTAATTAGCCAGGCCACAAAAGAATTCAGCCCCATATGGCGCAATCTAGTCAGGGAAGAAGTCACTAGGGCACAATTACAATTATTAATTACTAATTACATTTACATATCTGTCTAGATTTACCAATAGGACTAAATTAGAACTTAATTTAACATTGCACACTCTTTAGACGTGTCCTTGGAAGCACACTCAACAGTCACGTTTCGTCGGCAACACACCTTTATTGTATACATAATTATTCGATTGTCGACGTACAATAAGTTTGAGAATATATTTTGATTTATTTTGGAAGAGAAGTGTTAAGTAGGAGTAGAATTAAGAATATAAGCACGGCATTTTTGTCTAAAAGCTACAGATGACTTTAAAACTCGCGTGGAAGGGGGGATTGTATTCCAAGCACGAGCGATTGCTACTGGAAATGATTTGCTGTATTGCGATGTATTATGTTTGGGTATTTCCAGAGTCATGTTTGAAATTGAACGCGTGTTACTTTCTGGGTCGCAATTTAAGAACTTTATATAGTCTGCCAGATATTTCGGTACGGAATAATTGATAATGTTGTGTAAAAGACATAATGAACGATGAAGTCGGCGCTGGTCTGTGGTCAGCCAAGCAAGTTGCACTCTTTGTGGAGAGACGTGATCGTAATATTTGAGGTTGAATATGAATTTGATACACGCATTCTGAATTTTTTGTAGCCTGTCAGCAAGATGTTTTGCTAGATTACTTCCATAAGACGTATCGCAATAGTCGATTTTTGACAAGATGAGAGATTGTGCTAGCATTGGTCTTATTTTGGTTGGAAGGAAGTTTCGCAGCCTATTAATTGAATGTAAAGTCCTATATGATTGTTGACAAATTTGAGCTATGTGGTCACACCATGTTAAGGACTCGTCCATTTGTAGTCCTAGATTTTTAACTGATCTGGAATAATTTATTTGTGCATCATTCACAACGAGGTTTGGAATGGCGCTTTGATTAATTTTATGTAAAGAAATTTTAGTTCCAAAAATAATTGCTTGTGATTTTGACGGGTTTAATCTCAGACCGAGCCATTCAGCTATTTGGTGAAGAGCTTTAAGGTCTGAATTAAATTCCTGATGGCTTCATAGAGTAGTTGGATTGAAACCGAGATGTACAATTGGAAATCGTCTGCGTAAAGGTGATATTGACAGAATTTTAAAACTTTTGAAATTTGCTTCATATAGAGTGAGAAGAAAAGAGGACCAAGTACAGATCCTTGGGGAACTCCAGCATTAACGTTCAGCCACTCGGAAAACATATTTTTAAATTTTACACATTGTTTTCTATCTGTCAAATAATCCTTGATCCAATTCAAAACGCTTTGTGAGAGATTTAGGGTTTCAAGAATAGCTAGTAGAATATTTTTATCGACAGAATCGAATGCCTTACTGAAGTCGAGCAAACATAGTACAGTGACATGCCCTTTATCCATAGAATAGGTAATGTCGTTGGTTACTTTTAGAACGGCAGTACTTGTACTATGCCCTGAACGATATCCTGATTGGTATTCGTCAAAATAATTATTCAAGTTTAAATAATTTGTAATTTGTTTATGAACAATTCGCTCTAGTACTTTTGACAGAGCAGGTAGTATACTTATAGGACGGTAATCACACGCACTGCTTGGTTGTTTGTTTTTTGCAAGAGGGGTAATAATAGAATGTTTCCACACTGACGGGTATATACTATTTTGAAGGGAGAAGTTAAAAATGTGTTCAAGAGCTGGAAGAATAGCAGGAACAAGAAAGTTTATAAGTTTGATATCTATTTCGTCGATGCCTTTCGCATTGGTTTTTATGCCCCTCAAAACTTTCTTTATTTCATTATCAGTGATATAGTGGAAGTGGAATTTTTCTTTGTTCTGACTATTTGAATCATTTGGACCTGAGCTTAGCTTTATGTTTTTGAATCATTTTTACTTGACAATCGTTATTGGTGGAATTGTAAACTGCTTGTTCAGGTCGTTTAATGGAATGTCAATAATAGAGCTACTTGTGTCATTACTTTTTCCCAGCCCCATATCTCGAATATTTTTCCAAATTTTACCGGAATCCCTAGTGTTAAATGAACGAAATGAATACCTTAATTTAGCATTTCTAATTTCTTGTGACGTATTATTCCTCAGTTTTCTATAACGTTCATTGTTAGCTGGTGATGGTCCTTGACCTTCAGCCGATAGGCGGTGTCACGTTCTTTCATGAGAGATTGGATATGAGGCGTGAGCCATGGAGCCAAGGCCGGGTCACGCGGGATGTGCGGAAGGGGGCATGTTTGTCATATAGCTCGCGTACCAAGCCGTTTAAAAGATCCAATTTTTCGTTTATTGTAACTTTGTTTAGAATATCTGGCCATGGTGCAGCAAAAGCATCTTCGACGAGCTGATCTTTATTCATGTTCTTAAAATCCCGGTATGTTATAATTTTAGGTGTGAATTTTGGACATCGCATAGAATATGACATGTAAATGAGATCATGCTTTGAAATACCCGGTATTTGCAACTGTCTGATGTTGTATTACCTTCGTGTTGTGGTAGTTGTTGCCATAAGATCAGAAGTGTGTGTGATTGGTTTACATGTTGAGTTGGTTCAAGTGGTACAAGATGAAAGTTGCAAGATTGAAATAAGTTTAGGAGATTGACTTTTGAGTTGGTGTTGACGGAAATATCAGTGTTAAAATCACCCATTAGAATAATGTTATCATAAGCTGGTATGACATTTGTCAGAGCATCTTCAATGTCTGACAGATGACTAACCTTGGGAGGTTTGTAAACTGCGCCTAAAAGACATTTTGAGAAACGTAGTGTGACCTCGACAAATAAGTATTCAGGGCGGCCTGCGTAAGGTGAAGGTGATTTGTCTATAACTTTTGTCTTGATATCGTTGCGAACATAGATTCCAACACCACCAGCTCTTTTGTTTGTACGATCGTTGCGAATAAGCGTATATCCATCTAACTTAACTAACTCCGAGTTTAAAGTTGGTTTAAACCATGTTTCAGAGATAAGTATGGCATGTATATCTGTAGTCGAAAAGGTGATACGAAATTCATCAATATGTGAGAGAAGACTTTGGGCATTTATATGTGCGACGTCGGCCCAGAGCGGTCCAGAAACGTTGACATGGGTAAGTCAAATCGACGTGGCGAAATAACCCGACAAGTTTACAATTGTGATTCTAATACTTCGGGCCACGAAAGCCTTAAAAACTTAATATATATATATATATATTGTGGGGTTTTCGTCCACGTGTAGTGTTTATAAGTGGTGGTATATACCTTTTGATACAACGTTTCGCCGGAATGTCCTCCAGCATCCTTCGTTTTTTTTTGACAGGACCGGGCTTGCTACTCTCCTTTCTCTTCGATGGGTGAGCACGGTCTACGAAAACCTTTGTCATATAACACATATATATATATATGGATTGTTGTAGGTTTTCGCGGCCCGTCATAGGATAAAAACAAGGATCTTGGGTAAAACCGCGTCGAAAATAAGATGAACCAGGGCAGAACCTGGGCGTCCATCCCAAGATCCTTGTTTTTATCATATATATATATATATATATATATATATATATATATATATATATATATGGGATAAAAACAAGGATCTTGGGTAAAACAGCGTCGAAAATAAGATGAACCAGGGCAGAACCTGGGCGTCCACCGACGTTTCGTCTGTTCTACGTCAGACATTTTAAAGGTTGACTGTGACTCTACGGAGGTTGGAGTCACAGTGGTTGGCAAGCACGCAGCGCCCGCCTTATATAGCCTCGGCTGAAGGTACGGGGCGGCGAGGTTATATAGAAAATAGGTGCGGAACGGCGAGGTCATATCGTATATATATATATATATATATATATATTAAATAATTATTTCTGAGTGGGGCTTTTCTCCGCGAAGAATAACAAGGAGGTTCACACTTACCCCTCCCTGCCCGACGTTTCGGAGAAGTCACATTCTCCATCTTCAGGGGCGACGTGTCGACAGAGACTTGTTGACTTGGGCCTGTCCACTCGCAGACTGATCAATCCTCACAACGTCGGGCAGGGAGGGGTAAGTGTGAACCTCCTTGTTATTCTTTGCGGAGAAAAGCCCCATTCAGTAATAATTATTAAATATATATATTATATATATATTATAATAAAATAATGTAGTCTTGAATATTTTTGGTGGAGGTGCCGGGTCGTTTTTTATTTTCATTTTTTTATAGTATTGTGTTGTTTTATTGCATTTGGGACCTCACCAGTAAAGAGTTCTCAAGAAATCATAGGTTGTTGACATAGACTTATATGCAAGACTAAGCTAGATGTAAAAGTTGATCTTGGAAATTATATAGTACATATTTATTAAAATGAAAATGATATCATTCAGGATGTGTATGTATGTTTGTATATACAAATGACCTCAACTCGATAAATTTTGGTGGAGGTGCCGGGTTGATGTGTTATTTTAAATTTTTAATGCAATTGTGTTGTTTCAGTGCACTTGGGATTTGAAATCACAAAAAACATTTCAAGATATCTTAGGTTGTCATATACCAGAGCTTGTCCAATTACATGCACTGGATACTGTCGACTGGCACTGAGGAGCATCCGAAATGACATGACTATACGCTCAATCCTAGGACTTGCCAGTAACATGAAAAAATTTAATATTTGACAATGATTTGTGCTGAAAGCTGTAAGTCGCTAGTTTGTAGTATAGTAAAAATAAATTATTGATGTATTGTTTAAGTTATAACATACTCCTACAGTGAGTCCACAACTGACAGCGGTGGGTTGAGTATGGTGTGTCACTCTACAGCAGTCGCTTACAAACAGTGTTGTGACTAGATAATGTATTTTTTATCAGATAAATATAAAGATAATTATCCAAAGAATTTATCAATGTAAGAATAAAGGTAAAGTGCTAAAGTGTAGAAAATTATCTAGATTTAAGAAAAGAGATACAAACAATTATCTAGATCAATTTTTTAGATAAAAGATAGTAACAGAATTGAGATTGAAGTGTTTTTTTAATAATATTTTTCCCCCAACAACAGTTTTCTTGTCAATCGTAATATTTGTCAGACTTGACAAGTTGACCCGGGTACGCACATTACAACTAGTAGAAGTATTTTTTATTTAAAAAAGTGATTAATTACTATTTGTGTCAACATTATTGTTTATTATTTTATCAAAAAAATGTTATCTAAAAGCTTAAAAAGCTTTGATAACATAAATTTAATTTATCTAGATAATAGAAAAAGATAACATCACAAACTTGTTTAGATATAATAATAGATAACGGAGTTTATCTACTTAGATTACCTAGATAAGTCAAACACTGCTTACAAACCACTGCTACTACGTGATCGAACGTTCGTACGCGCTTAAGGGAATTAATATCTGGCTGTTTTGAACAATTGACACTTAGTGGACTCTTGGTAGCAGTGGGCGTTAAGTGACTTCTGGTCACCCGGCCCCGAGCGAAGATGTAACGGATATAATTACGCCACACGCAATTCTGGCTGCAGTCGTTATGCTAATGCCAGAGGTAAAGTCCTTCTATGCGCTCAGACATTCCCTTCACAATTGTCCAATCGAAAAAATCCTTGTTATACACCTGACGAGGGGCATTCTTCATGTTATTTCAGCTCAATTTTGTAGACAACGTATGGATATGAGCAGCTTTGTACATTTCAGCTGATTTCGGATCACAGCTGTACACTTTGCGCTTCTGTTTGTTTTGACCAAAATTAGTATAACATCACTAACTTAGTATTTACAGAAGTATCAAAACTGGCACTGTCACTAAGATAGTAATTATCTTACTTAAAATCGATTAAATTAAAGGTCCAAAGATAAACTCTCAATGAATCATAAGTAATAATGTATAACAATTTATTTATTTCAACTGGTGTGCCATCGGGTTTAATTCAAATCATACCTGCATTGATTAAAAATTCACATTTTCTCCACCATACTTACCGCCCCACACCCTCATCCCCAACCTACAATACACTGAATTCACATAATCGTAAACAGCAGATCAGATACATACTAAAAAGTACACAGACACGGACTCGCTCAAACACACTCGGAAACTCACTCGCAAAAATGCAATTCACTATGTATATTTGTATAATGACTCGAGAGTTTTTCACCCTGCGCTTTCACAAACCATCAAACTATACATCGTTTAATGGGGTATTTACCCGCTAAACAAAATAAAAAAAATATTTCATGCTGGCTAACTAGTTATGCATAAAGAAATTAACGGAAAACCTCTAAGGTCCACCTTGACCCGAAAAAAAATTGGCAAACTTAGTATTTTTCGTGCTAGGTCCCATCGGCAAAAATCTCCCATTAGAAATAACATGGTGACGATCTTTATGCCCAGTGACCTTAAGGGATTAAGATCCAAAAAAAATGTTGGCCACTATAGATTTGCACTTCAGCCTTTTCTGTAAATATTCTTTGTATTGTTTTGAATAATTTGGGCAAATTGTTTGGTCAAAATATGCAGATTACCAAGAAGGGGTATGATTTTGGAATGCATATTTTTGCGTGTTTGAGTGTATATATGTGCACAGTTTTTGTTTATTTTTATATGCACACGATGTTATAAACGGTCATTTTAGATTGGTATGATCATTAATCTGTATCTATGTGGAACAAAAAAGTAGCAGGGTAATGCCGATTTAGGCATTTTTCCAAAACGCCAAAATCCACAAATGTTTTGATCAAATGAATTGAAAAATTCGTGTAAAATCACAGTTACAAGAAATAATTTTTACGGTCATTTTAGTCTATGACTATGCTATAGAATTTGTGGCAAAAAAATACATTTTGGGGTAATTTCCGCTTTAAACATTTCATCCCTGTAACACACAAACACGCACTTACACTACCTTTCACCCACCCCACACCCCACTCCCTCCCACACACACCACACAACAGCAAAGTACGATGTTTCAGAATGATGTTTTACCACCGTATACATTGAGATATACGGAATATCAATGTGTTACTGACTCAACATCGATATTTGCATCATTGAACATCGCATTCCCAACACAAGCATGTATACACCACAACCCCATCTACCTTTTCACATGTGCAACAGCAATTCTGGCTACCGCCGTAAAAAGAGAGATACGAGTTATTAAATTTGAAAAAAAAACTTTCCCCATTTTACAAATAATACTAACATTTATGTTGTAAAGAAGCTTCTGCTCAATTGACTAGGACTCGTTTTCTTAGTTGCAGGGCTGCCAGACCTAACGCAACTTTAGCCTACTCTTTAGTCTTCTTCTGACACCTATTCCACACTCTGATGCTTGAAGCAGTGACGCCGTGAAGCTTCTCGCGCCTATATTCTGCTGAGCAATGTAGTTGTTCAGTACAGTTCTCACCTCGCAACTACGAGAACACTGCCACGGGAAGACCATGGGAAGGCCAGCATTATTTTAATTCGCCATCTGTATCTGCTATTCAAATTACTGCGAATAAGAGAACACACATCGTTAATGTAAACATTTTAAATAATGTAGGCCTACTCTCTACAGTAACTTGTCTGCCTCCTCTACACCACTCAGAATCCTTTGTGGGACATATGTATTTATATTTAAAATGGTACAATTTAAATGAAGAACTCGTTGATAACATTTTTTTAAAAGTGTTAGAGGAGGTTGATTCATTGTGACTGCAAATATTAATAATTACTGTTTGAGTTTTTACTGCCTAATAGTAATTTATGTGTAGCGCTTGTACTAGGTCTACCTGCAGTGATATGAATTGTAGCGTGACTTAGTACATGCGTTAAACTTAATCATTGCTCAATGACGGTCGCATGATGGCCGGGCAAGAAGAAGCAGTTGGAGTACTGTGTTCGACCTTTACTGGCAGGAGAACTTCTACCGAATTACGCTTTGAAACAGATTTAAACGAGGTGGTTCAAAATCTTTGTTGTCATTACATTTGCGGGCAAATTTGTTTGACCATCTTTTTTTGTAATTTTGGAGATGTTTGTCATTATTTTGGTTTGGTATTTTGTTGGTATGTAATATATTAATTGTAATGTGTATGGATGTTTGACATGAAATATTAATGTTATTCCTTTATGAAAGGACCGTATCTGCTATTTATATTTTATAACTTTAAACATTTATAATTTTTATTAATTTAGATGTAATAATATTTGTTCTTAAAAGTGTTGCAAAGTGTATTAAATGATCAATATCATTGGGAAGTATTAGTTTTGTAATTGGGTATTTTATCTGATATGTGCTTTTGCTTTTGGTGAGCATAACCTGGATCTTGAATAGTTTTGTTATTTTGGACATATGATCGAATCATTGCCCTCGCTTGTTAAACCTATATAATGTGAACGAGATATGGGCCTAAACTCCTCAATCAAATGGTCTACAGTAAACATCAGATTGAAGTTCTAGTCCATCTATTGTTAGTCCACCCCATTATTAAAAAGAACAAGAGCAGTGCAATTAATGTTCATTCAACTTTCCAATATATTTACCTGATTAACTAAAAGATTTACAAATAGTTTATTTCATTGTTTAAAATTATATTTGTTATTGTTTGTATCATGTTCAAACTAAAGTGGTATAATATTATGTTTTGCTGTATCTTTATCGGTAAATCTTATGTGTCTTCTTTTTTAAATTCCCGGGGGTTTAAAAAAGATTTAACTTTGGGATTATTTTGCTTAGCATCTTCATCTATTTGGTAATTCAAAATTATTCAAAGACCCGTTAGCTACATCTGTCAGTATATGATACCTAGTTGTATCCATCTTAGACCATTAGGTGCTCAGGAAGCGACCCTCCCCCCCCCCACCCTCGAACTAATTTTCACTGTAGCAGTTTTGTTTAGAAAAAAATCACGATTAATAAACCTGTTTGCCACTTGGCAGCTGGGGCGTTTGACCTCCATGGGTGTCCAAAGTCGAAAGTTGCGAAACTTTGACCTGTTATAACGGTCAAAGTTTTTGATAAAATTGCAAAATTCTTTTTAATTATCATTAAACACATTATTTTTTATTTTTTAAAACAAAAGCGATTTCGATTTTTGTAAAGGGGTGCCCAAAATTAATAATAATCGTTTTTACTGTTTTACACACTTTAACGTTAAAGATTGGACATATAATCCGCATTAAAGCTTTATTTTATACATAAAGAGAAAGAACCACTGTATTTAAAAAATAAATAATGCAAAAACAATTCAAGGGCTGTCCAAAATGCTGGGTTTTATATTATTGCTAATATGCAACATTTTTTTAAAGTGCTAACAATGTGTTCATGTTACTAAAATCAGTAAACCTGTCAAAGAATACGTATTGAATGTGGGCCAAGCAAAGAATTATAATTTTTATCAGGGTTGTCCAAAATTTTGAATTCAAATTACAGCAATTTGAGAGAAATAACTTAATAAAAATAAGTCAAAATCAATGTATTAGTTGGCCCAGTCACCACCGAATTTATATTCTAACCTAAACAATATAATGATGTGCTGTTTTAATACAGGGTTGTCCAAATAGTGTGTTGTGTTCTTGTAAAGAATTGTTTGAATCAGGTCAAACTCGATCATAATATACCGTCAGGTGCAAAGGAAGCGACCCTCCGGGGCCACCCGAACTAATTTTCACTATAGCTGTTTTGTTCAGAAAAAATCACGATTAATAATCTATACCTATTGGCCATTTGGCAGCTAAGGCGTTTGTCCTGCAGGGGTATACAAAGTCGCCTAATGTTGTTTTTAATATTGCCGTAGTTATCTTCGCTCTTGTAAAACTTTCAAATATCTTTCAAAATACAATCACTAATATTATTCCCACATTTCTTCCCTGCCCCGAATCTGTATCTACAAAAATTTGTTTTCTCATATGTGAGAAAACACACAGCCAAAAGTATTAAAAGAATGGAATGTATTGATTCTTTATGTATGGAATCAATGTGTATGTACTTCTGACACTAATAATCATACTAATGGTCCTTCAGAAGTGCTTATACCGACTATATTGCATTACACATGTACATACATACAGATATGTACAGTTATCATGGACTCACTGTATAGTAATAATAATTATACACCCAACGTTCGTGATATTCAACTAATCTTTAATTTAGAACAGCTAATCTCTTTCTCATCTCATCAACATACATCAAAACATAATACACCCTACAGACTTGGCAGGATATTAGTATCACCCTTCACAGCTACTTGTGATGACCACAGATATCCCAAGGAGTTTGTGATGAAAGTGAAGCCATAAATACTGATTAGAGCTGCACGTAAGCCTAGCTAGATGCTATTTTCTTAATATTTACTGTTTGTATTTTATTGTACAAATTTGAAAGAAATAATTTTAGGTATAGAGAAAGTTTTTCCATTGGCCGAGTTTTGATACTTATCAGCTATAAACAATGCACAATAGGGCTTATAGGCAGCATATACAGCAGTCATAGCCAAGCTGTGTGCATTATCTGGAACAAAAATGACTAGGTAGAACTGTATTCGTATCTACAATTTGACACCGCAAGTGAGTTTTGTATATCTAAATGGCAATGAGGGGACTTCTTCTCGGTGATTAATCAAGATGTTCAATCTAGTTCCTTATTACGAGAATTGTATTGGCATGTCCTAATGACAATGATGCATATCAGCGACCATAAGTAAATCAATGTGTCTAGTTGTATTGACTACACCCATCCCTTGATTTGCTTCTGTTCGAGGGTGTACGTGATCAAGAGGATAAGAACGAGCTACTTACTTTTAATATAAACCATTGCAAACTCTCCGAATATAGTTTTTTCTGCCGTATAGTAGGCCTACAGACTTTCTGCATCCCATCTATTTTGACAAGTTTCCCTGTGCCTACTATAAACAGGGTTGAATGTGAAATAAATGTATACAATTCTAAAACAATTTATGCGTCCCTATTTAGCTTTAAAAGTATACTCAAATGTACATCTGGAAAGAAAGCCACAAGCTGCATATTCTTACTGGAGATTTTGGACAACCTTGTGAATAATAACAGAAAATAGTATAATACACAATGAAATGATAGAAAAACATTTTCACCATGCAACGGCGTGCATGCGGTTTGGAGTTCAAACATTTAAATAAGTATGAATAATTATTGTTGATCAACTTGCAACACACGAAATATTCAATCATTAAGTATAATTGTAACTTCCTACACGATACTCCTAGAATATAGACGTCCTAGTTACCAAAATATGACAAATATGCATTCGTGGAAAAAGCATATAGTTTCAGCTATAAGATCATAGCCCTTTTTTTTAGTTGGAGGGGATGACTTACATACAGATGTAAGAAGGCTGCTACATGTTGCATAACATCATAATTATATCATTTGGACAACCCTGTATATACCATAAACAAATCCGTAATTGTTGTTTTAGGGTTGTACATCGTGCACAATATTAGGTTGTGCAAACAAATTATTAAATGCAGATAAACTTTACCTAGGAAAAATATATGAACATATGTTTGCATATGAGACATTTGACACCCCTATCGTCTAAACGCCCCAGATGTTAACTGGCAAATATGCATGCATGAGAAGAACATAGTTTCAGCTGTGAGAAAACACACACTGTTATAAGGTCGAGGGGGTTTTATACGTGCAGATGAAAGAATGGCCGCCACAAGTTTCATACTATTTTGTGACTTTTTGGACAACCCTGTATATACATGTAGCAAATCTGTAGATGTATTATGGTTTGACATCATGTATGATGTTAGGCCTTGCAAACAAATTATAAAATGAAGGTTAATTTGCATTAGAAAAAATATATGAACATATATTTGCATATGTGACTTTGGACACCCCTACCGTCTAAACGCCCCAGCTGCCAAATAACAAACAGGCAGAAATGGAAATAACGATTAATTTCCTTTAAGAAAACATATGGTAGCATTAGTTCGAGGGGGGGGGGGGGTTAAGAGCCACCTAACGGTCTATCTAAATAGTAATTTAGTAATCGATCTGATTTATTGTTGTAAGTACAAAGTAAATGGGAAATAGATAGTAATAATTGATGACTTTGGATTGACACATACACGATTGTATTTTAAATTTAAAGAAACTAACATATTATTTTTCTGTTTTAGATATTTCCATCGAATCGTCCCAATGTTCCAAAATGATACCTGGCTTCAGTTGGTACTGGGACATGACGGAAAAATAGAGATGCTTACTACTTGCTCTATAAAACGAAGAAGAGTTATTGAGAAAGAAAGTGATGGAAGGAAGTTTCATTAACATTTTTATTATGATACCATAACAACATGAGTGCTGCCGCTGAGTATTTTTCTTGTTACATTGAGTTAGACTGTTGAATATTTACTAGGAGTTGGCTATTTGGCATTGCTTGCTTAACCTGCTGCTGCTTAACCACGTATCTAATTTGCCACGTACCTTCTGTCTACCTATTGAACTTCACTTGTGTTCTTCCTCTCTTTTCTTCCCCGTGGTTCGGCTAGTTTCCATCCTTTCCTAGTGCAATTACTTCCTAATGTATCTGATCTAGTAGTCGTTGTTTATATACGGCAATAATGGCTGTAGTAGCAGTCTACTACTAATAAACCACGAGTACTTGTTAACCGGAGAATGATTATAACACTGATTTACTGAACAAAACTCGGTTAAAATAACAATGCACAGCACTCTGCTGCTCTGCTGAGCATTGTTTTTTTAACCATGTTTTGTCCAGAAACTCAGTGTTATTGTCTACTACTAGATTCATCTTGTATATAAATTTACACTCTAGCATACTTGCAGAAAGGTGTATCATATATTCATGTAACCCGATATCTTACATGGTAGATCATCGGTACTAGCCGTTTGACCCGGGCTCGATCCCCAACACGATCGTCTTTAAAATAATTTGTTCCTGGTCCTGTTTTTTTATTTTTTGAGTTTTTTTCTTTCGTTTCTTTTAATTTCCCCCCCCCCCCCCCTTGTTATTTATATTCAGTTTCATTATTTAATTTCACGTAAGGCTATTGTACCACCTCTGGCCGATAAATTTGAAAGTCGAAAGAAACATGTCTGAAAAGTTTGCTGAATGAAAGAAGGCCTTTAAAACAACAGAAAAAATGTGATTTTTTGGGGCGGGACATAACCTCAAATTTGGAAATTAGATTTAGATTTTTGGACAAAAGTGTTATATACAAGACTAGTTCAAAATTAAATTTTGAGAATCGGTTTTCTGGACATAGTTTCTAAACACATTTAGCTATAACTTGATTATAAAGTATAAAACTCGTATTTGTACCGTTTGACAACAAAATTCGTACACCAACTGTTATTTTCAGAAAATCTATTTAAGCTATAGTCAAGTTATAGCTAAAGGTGTTTAGAAACTATGTCCAGAAAACGATTCCCAAAATTTAATTTGAACTAGTGTTGTATATTACACTTTTGTCCAAAAATCTAAATATAATTTCCAAAAGTGAGGTTAAGTCCCGCCCAAAAAAATCACCATTTTTCTGTTATTTTAAAGGCCTTCTTTCATTCACAAACTTTTCAGACATTTTACTTTGACTTCAAATTATCGACCAGAGGTGGTACAATAGCCTTAAGAAGAGTCGCTGAGGCTTGTGCAGAGACGACTTTATGCGCTAAGCAGAAGCTGACTTTTTTTGGGTAAAGGGTTACCAACATCGGTATCATATTTAACACGGACGTTAGATCCAGAAAGAAGAAGAAAGAAGAAGATATCTTGTTCACGTATTCTCATTAATCGATTTGTATTAAAGATACGATAAGATAAAAAGATGTATTAAAAGATATAGTGAAATTCTGTACTTTACTTAAATTTTATGAAGTTAGGAAATTAATTGCAAGTGTACAGCTGTACAGCTACTAGCAACACAAGACGACGAGGGAGGAAGGCGATGAGCTTCGGAACTAGGTCGGGCCGAGTGCTGCGAGAGTGACAACAAAACTGGTTTTTAAAATGTTTTGATGTTGCTGTTGAAGCGCTCGTCCCGAGGCTCAATTCATCGGACGAAGAGGACGTCGACGAGGTTCTACAGCCCCAGTGTCTTCAAGAGGACGAGCACAGACACACATGATGGAAGGAAGGAAGCAAGACCTTGGAACTAGGTATACCAAGGGCTTTGAGTCATCAGAGAAAACTAGATGTGATAAGTTTTCGTTGACGACTCGGAACCTTGTCTAGACCACAACAGCTTTAAATCAATGCCTAAGAACATCGCAACCATCCAGTTAACAAATAACAAACAAT